>JARJCP010000181.1:0-146103 GCA_029281795.1 Mycena crocata
AACATATTTATATGAAAACGCCTGGCAATCGAATCAAAAGCCCTAACTATCCAAAAAAGCGTAAAAATAAGTGCAGGCTCCCAAAAAATTAACCCCAGAACCTTCGCGGCCTCGAGGGGAGCGACCGAAAGCAATGAGATTGACAATTATTTCCTTATCTGGCTTTCGGCGTTGCCACTGGGGCAAGCTCCAATATACGGCAGCTGTGAATTTGGAGAAAAGTCCAAGTAAATCAAAAACATTCAGGATGTTTTCTCAACATTTTCTGGCCGGGAATATGGTGGGAATAGAGAAAACTTCCTTGATGTTTAATTGGGATTTGCAGAGACCGGAAATACCAAGAATATACATTATTTCCTTCAGAAGAGGTTGCTATCTGCAGGATCCGTATGTATCAAATAGCGGATCCTGTATATCACAATCAGAACAGAATGTACAAACATAGTATGCACTAACAAACTTTCTAAAAACAGTAATTATTTATTTCCCAAAAGAGAACAGATTGATAGGATCCATCAATTGTGCTGGTCATTTGACATTAAGATTTCTCGGATTTCACCACTTCGGTTGTTCCTTACCTCTGACTCTGTGACTGATCACATTCTATAGCCATTTGTGCAACTGTCAACCTCATTAGGGGAAGTCAGAGTTGGTGATTCACATTGATTCTCGTTCGATTCGGGCTTCGATTCTGTTTCGATTCTCGTTGAGTTTCATTCAAGAAATTAGGTTTCACAGAATTGAAGCAGAATCATTGTTCCTCCTCCATCGAAATAGAATCGACAATTCTGCAGATGGAATCTTTTGATCGTTTGAGAATCAGTTTCAGAATCATATTTAGTTTCGACACAGAATCATTTGCAGCTCTGACCACCCCAAAGGGTTGTTGATTCAGCTCTCAAAATTGGAATAATTGATACAGAATTGTGCCCGAATCATCAACTCCACTTCCCCTATTGTGTTGGGAGGAATCTCACATCCTCTGCACCTCAATCCTTGAAGTGGCACTGATCAAATCTCATAGAAACTGTTGTCTCAATCAAGCTTGATAGGCCTGCAGTGTCTCACATTGATCTCACTCAACACATTAACTGTGCAGTTGGTTTTCTGAAGCTGGCAAGGAATTGGTCTGTGAATCTCCGGAGATGGCATTCATCCCATGCTTCCTGTGGAATGCCCCAGGCCAGGTTGAAATCAATTTCTTGCCAGATCGGGTGTTTCAGAACTTAGAGTCAGACTCTTGAGGTGTGGCAAAGTTCGGTTTAATTTGTGTTTGGGCATGCTTTGTTCGAATACCAAACCTGAACTTCATGTAGGTAATTGCTGAGCCATGAACCTCAACATGTGCTCAGTCAGGTTCAGTTCAGGTTTGAACCTGTAATTTTTTCCCAACCTCCATCTCACGGTTTCAAAGGTGCGGAACACTCACAACACTAGGATTTGTTGATATTAACCCATGATGGTGAAGATACTACCTGTCTTCGATGCCCAGAAGGAATATTCAAGGCAAATATTGTCAATGGTCTTCCCACAGGCTGCATCAAAGTATTGGAAAGGTATGAACCACTGCAAGTGGACTTGTACTACAATATTGGATATTATAGCTGTCAGAAAAGTCGATGTGAGAGGTTGTTAATATCATAACTACACTGAAACCCACCAAAATGCTGTGTAAGATTGGGTTGAACAGCTATGTTCAGCTCAGAGTTCAATGTGTTCAGGAAAAGTGTCCTTGCCCAAATGCTGAACATGGCGTCCAGTTCAGGTCTGTGCCAGATTATGAGGAGGCAGTAGAGAGGTGTGTCCCCATTATTTGACTTTCATGATTTACTCAACCAGATTCTAGCCCTTGCAGGGTCGATGTCGACATGTGCCTTCCCCCACTCGGCGACTTCAATCATTCCAGGAATCTTACATTTCAACCCCATATGGTAACTCCAGATTGAACATTTTTGTCTCTCTTCCTGTTTGTGAACTCTCACTACTGGAGTCCTCCTCCTCAGTATTTGCCTCCAGCTCATGTGATGGGTCCGCACCTCCAATCCGCAACTCTTCACTGACGAATCATCGCTGCCCGGAGTGGACACTTCACATGCTCGCACTCGCACATCCGATGTTTTCTCGCACTGGGGGGAAAATCCACGGCACCTGACTTCCAGGTGCCTCTGAGGCCTGTGGTCCACAGGTGCAAAGGGCCCAGTGTGCACAAAGGAAATAAAGGAATTCTCACCTTTATCTGCCAAAACACCCATCGTGGCCTTTGATGGACATGCATCAGAGGCACCTGAAATCCAGGTGCCCTGG
Organism: Mycena crocata; assembly: GCA_029281795.1. NCBI lineage: Eukaryota > Fungi > Basidiomycota > Agaricomycetes > Agaricales > Mycenaceae > Mycena > Mycena crocata. The sequence goes on from JARJCP010000181.1 coordinate 2,305, forward strand.
CCTTTGCCCCCAGTGTCGGTGACGCGGTCTGAATCCTCTGAAATTTATGTACCTACTTGTTTTTTCTACTCTGCATTCCTCATCAAGTTTTTCATTATTCACTGATCAATGTTTGCGGCATACACAATGGACAATTATGGTAGCAATTCCGACTCGGAAGCAGTCTCGGAGGTGGTGGCACACTTGGATTGGGCTGGGGATCAATATTTGACCTGGCCTGGGAAACCACCGTCGATGCTGAGGGGGCAGCAGATCTCGCTATATGTCTTTGCCCTTTTCCTGTTGTGTGCGCACTGAAGAACTGTTGTCATTGGCGGATTTATCATGGCCTATTACATATGTGCACTTACATATCTGTTTCATATTTCGCTTGTGGGCCCCGGTGTTGCAAGAGAACACGAGCAGCTGTCCCCTCCTGTATAAATATTGCTCAGCCTATTACCGAGAATCTACCTCTTTTCACCCCGAGTCACACACCGAGTCTGAGCAAGCTAAAACTTCCAAGTCAAAACTTTCATCGACACATAGAGTCGGTTACCAGCACGACCTTGGCACCCCCACAGGACCAACATATTCTTCTTCATCGACAAAGAGTCACATCAAGATCTCAATTAATCCTGGGGTTCTCCGAAGCTCAGACAACAAATCATTGCACCGCCGAGCATATATACAACATGTGCATCAACTACAATGCACAAAGCTTGCGTGACCACTGGAAATTTTTCGATTTTTATTTTGCATTTTTGGGAGATTTTGCCCTTGAATTTTTGGTTCAATAAAGCACTGAGTGACGTGTGCCCTTGGCCAAATCTTGATATCGACATGATACATCACTGTCGACCTGAATGAAGTAATACAGCAATCATATCAGAATCCTGGAGCAATGATCTGCTGTTGGTAGTGTTGTGCCAGGCTCGGGCTCAGGCCCAAGCCCGACCCAAGCCCGACCCAGGCCCGTGGATTTTCACCAGGCCCGCGACCCGGGCCTGAGCCCGGGTTTGAATATCCGCGAAGCCGTGGAGTTTTGGTGAGCAACTAACAATCTAATCCTAATTTTGAAGCTTCGCATCCGGGTAAAAATTGTTAGGTTCAACTGTGAACCACAATTTAGGCACCGTTGACCCTCTCTATTGAAATTTGTGAGTATACAACATGCTGTCTTGTTAGTTACAGGGCAACTTGTTCTTCCAAACACATTGCAAGACTCACATTAAGCATTGGAGATGACCGGCCAGAGGTAAAGGCATACATTTGGGGTTTCTTTAGCTGACCACCTCCGCCAGATAAAATAATCAAGCCTGGGCCTGAGCCCAAGCCCGACCCGAGACCGACCCGACCCAGCTGTAGGGTCGGGCTCAGTATATTTCCAAGCCCAAGCCCATCAAAACCTGACCCAAGCCCGGGCTTTCAAGCCCGACCTGACCAGCACAACACTAGCTGTTGGCAAGGAATTGGTTCCAACCTGAACCAGACACCATGTTCATGTTCAAGGTTTGGTGCCTGCCCAAACCAGACCTAGGTTTTCATTTGGCGTTCACGCAAAGTCAGAATTTCCTGAACATGTTCGAACTGCAAACCGAAAATCAACTTTTTAAGCCAATTTTCAGTAAGATTTTCGTAGTTTTGGCTCGAATGATGGACCTGCTACCTCTGAAGCGCACTTATTTGACCCGTGGGAGTTCCAATATTGTTGCATGAGTGCATTTTCACCAGTGGACCAATGGCAAAATTCCTGGATGGGTTTTGAGTTAAACAGTAGGTGTGTTTCAGTATGTCCTTTCTGAATGCTCACCGCTTTCAACTTTGTTCAATTTTCCTAGGAGTTCCAGATCATCTTCGAACTCATACGTCCTACTTTGATCTTTTCCAGAAGTCTCAATTTTATATTTCCTTTCTAGCATCAATGTTTGCTCCCACTTGTCCACCTCATTGCAATGTTGTTTACAACCGAGTTTCTTTGCTCTGCTCCACATTGTTACTTGTACTTATATTCCTGACATTTCCCTAGATTCTGAGCACCTCTTTGAGCTTATCGCACCCATCCGGGATGTTTCTCCCATTCCCAGTACCTTTTTCTTTCACTTGATTATACATTAATTCACAGTGTTGCTCTTCTGCTGCTTAGTTACATAATGTGGCCGCTTTTTAATGTGAATTTTAACTTTTGACTCATGTCTCTCATAGATATCAGATCTCTTGTTCAAACCAGTTAACCTGAAAGCACTTTTTTTTTTCATTATCTCTTCACCCTTGAGAAATTTCAATTCTCTGCTCATCCTCCTCGCCCCCCTGCGGCTGCCCGGAGGAGCGACCGCAGGTCGGCAACAAGGGCAGGGAGATGCATTAATCAGTTTCAACCTTGACTTTGAGTTAGGTCATTCACTGGACAGAGAACAGACAATACCATTTCCCACGTGGCCCTGAAATGTGCTGCTGCTCTGCTGCAGATGATCTGGAGACATCTGGAGGTGGAAGCACTTTTTTTCAACCGCAGTCTGCTATCCTGCTTAACCTTTGAGTCGGCACTGGATCTCAAATCTTTGTCCAGTTGCATGCTCGGTTCATAACAGTGTGCAGCTCTCAGTGAGGTTCGCTCCAAGGTGGCCAACAGCATATGGAGGTTGAGTTGTGATTAAACAACTTCGGGAGGAAAGCAAATTTAAAAGGCACCAAGCTGTCGGTCATGTTTCCTAGACCATTGTTGTATTTGTTCCAAGTGAAATTGAATAAACTCGGAGTCAAGAAGGATAGATAGTAGGCCCTGCCACACCAGCGGGCTACTTTAGTTATGAAATTCACTCATTTGCTCAAAGCAGTGATGAGCAGCAATAATGCTGATCACAGAAACGGCCAGCTGAAGTGGCAGTGGCAGTGTGGTCAGATCAAGGAGCGAAACCATGTGAACATACCAGAATATTCCTGAAATGCATACTCACTGCGGTACAATGCAGTGCTTGGTCAGCTTTGGGCATCGTTAGTAATACTCTTAGGACTCTGTAGATACTTATAGAATATTTTCCCAGTAGTATAAAAAAAGCATTGTAGTTCAGCACCACAAAAACAAGAAATTGAATTCCCAATTCTTTAGAGTTCAACTCAGCCTCTCCGACTCTCCGTCGCCCTCTACTCATTTGTTGTTCCTCATCATCGTCCTGAGATACTGCAGCCTTTATTGTTGCTGCAGCCCGTTTTATTTGATCTCGTCTTGTTCTGAACCCATGAGTGAGCTGATAGCCTCTGCAGGAAACCCTCGCACATTACACACTCTTCAAGCAGTTATTTCCCACACCTCCCGACATATTTGATTTTGTTTTAGCTCTGCTCCCAGTCGTGCCATGAGCACATCAGCAGATTGCTTAGTTCTTTTAAATACTTATGGAGCAGTACTATTGTAGAAGTGTTCCCCAAAACCCCTGGAGAAAACTACCAATGATTGAAAGCTCTGCTTTTTATTTGCAAAGAACGTTGTGAACCATGAGGTCATGAATAGTCAAAACAAGGACAACCTTTACAAGTGACAGTTTTATAACAGTGCAAAGCACTGGCTGATGACAGTTCAAGTGACAGTTGCACTCCATCTGGTAAGTGACAGCTGATTGTCTGCCATGTATAAGCATTGACCACTGGTTCTTCTTTAGAACTATCAGGTGCTACAATGGATCCAAAAGTCTATGTAGTTCTGGGTGGCAGTTCTCCAGGAGTTTTTGCACGACCGTGAGTCTAGTTGCACTGATAAGTGTTGCATCCAGCTGAAAGTCATTTCTATCAGGCCATTTCTGTCTCATGCCACATCTAGTCCAATTATGCCCATTATTATAAAGTGCACCAGTGTGCCCGAAGCCAATGCTGCTGCTGGCTTACAGAAAGTATTCACAAACTGGACTGCCAGAATGCAGAAGGAAATCCTGAAGCTTTTGCTGTGGCTTTGGCCCAGTCAAACCAGATTTCAGATCTCTTGCTACTCAAGGTCCATTTTATGCTGTCTACAATGGAAAATCAGAAAGAGCAATCTATGTCAGGGACTTGTCAGTGTGTTTCTCTTAAAACTGCAAAATCTGAAGAAAAATATAGCTCTGCTGTTGAAGCTCAGGTTCATGACCACCTATTTGCAAAGCATCATCGGTTTGAGTCCATCAAAGATGCACTGGCATATATGGTGTTGAAAGGAAACCTTGCAAAAATGAAAGAGCTGGGGGTTATACACTAGCAAATCAGGTTCTCTTCACATTCCTAATTCTTGGCATATACAAAATTTACCTTGTTCCTCACAGATCTATCCACCTCCAAATCTGGGCAATCCACCTCAGCTGCACGACACACAGACTTGGAACATTCGAAAACTAGGATGGTATATTCCTACGTTCGAGACTACACTGGGATCATTGATACAATCTATGGCAAAACCTCATCGCCTCCGGAGTATCCTCTTCATGCCCTTGGAAAACATGCAGGTTATTACCTCGAGGCCCATGGTTATACCCAAGATACAATTACAGGCATTGAAGGAATATGGTCAGAAAGTAGCAATGTGGATGAATTTATAGATCTCCTCGCCCCATCTGGAATGGCAACTACAGAGATTCGTTGGCTTTGGGATCTAATTCGTCATGATGATGATTGTGGCTTTTAATTGTACCAGTGTACCAAGACATAGCCACATAGCCTGTGGAAGGATTTCCAGCCACATAAATAGAATTCCACAATGGCAAATATATACATAATGAGCTTATGACCTTTGGAATCCTCCATGTGCATATTGAAGAGCCAGCCTTGGAAGAGTCTCAATTCAGAAGAAAGATTGAAGTTGGGAACCCACTGACTCCATGATGTCTTCATCGTGGCTGAAATTATAATGTTGGGTCAATGGACGGAGATCATATTTCCTTACTGGATCCCTTTCAATCCAGTGTTCATCGTAAACATTGATTGGAAGGCCAGCAACAAACTTGGTACTCAAGCTCTGCTGCTGAGTTGGTTTTCGACGCCGTGGAAATGATCCACGATGTGAGAAAGATTCTCCACTTCTCCGGAGGATATTGTGAAGTGAGTCGAACATTCGTAGCCACACGGAAACACAGCGGGCCCTCCATCTTGGAGACCGGATGAGATATTGGACATGATGTTCACCCCCAACATCTTCCATCTCAGATTCATCACTGGACATCCCGTCGACTCCGAGGTATTCCACCATATCAATATGCTTTTGCAAGGGCTTAAACATATATGCCAGAAAACGTCGCTGTCGGAAAGAGCTAGAGAATAGAAGTTAGTACTGGTTTTGCCCAGGAAGGAGAAGCTGCAAAAACCTGGTATTTTCTGCTATAACGACGGAGCATTGATTTGAGATGTGCCTTTTCTGATTTAGATAGCCCAGAGCGTTTATAACGTCTCATGATGGTTTCCATATGTGCAGTAAATGCATGCTTTATTGCATTGAACATCTCCACTGTATTGGGGAGACACAGCTGACGTATGGTGAGCTCTGAGAAGACACGGGCTGCAGACTTGTTCCATGGAGAATTTGGAGTGCCAAGTACATCGAACCGGAAGTTTCCCTCTGAAGTTGCCTCCCGATTATTTGGCCGCACAGATTCCTCCGCATATGCATCACGTTCCTCATCCAGCACAGTGGGAAGGATTTGACTGTTTTTCTCAATCAGAGTTTCCAAGTGTCCTCTAACCATGCGCTGAGGAATAATATGTCTAGAGTTAGACTGTTATCATGTATCATCAGCTTGATTGCTTACCGCAACTTGCAGTTCTACAGCTGTTCGACGATGGGGGTTTCCAGTTCTTGTCCGTTTCAATACTGGGAATGGTGTGGAACGATGGAATTCAGTGTGCTGGGGGGAAGGAGCATCTCCACCAGATCCATGTGCAGCTTGTGGCTCTTCTCTGCGGTCTCTCATCGATGCAAACTCATGCCGAACTTGCTGAATAAAATCCAGAAGATCATCGCGTGATGCTGGGATAAACTACATCTTACTCAGACTTTGCAAGAAGCAATACTGTGTGTTCGCACCTGAGTATTAGAAGGTCTTCCATTGAAAATGAGTGGCTGATGGTACTCTATTCTGCTGGTCGGAATTATGGGGATGTCGATCAGCCAGTGGACTTTGCTGCCTCGACTGCTGATTTGTCCTTTCATGAGTAGCATGAGATAGAGGGCGAGGAGGAGAGGGTTGAGCAGGAGGAATATTTTGTCTTCTGGCCCAGTCAGATGTTCTCTGTGATGCTTCCCATTGTGCTTTGAAATCTGAAATTCGAGCCCTAGAAACCTCTTCTTGATTGAATTGTGTTGGCTGGACTGGAGGGCCCTGGATATGAGTTGAAGATTGTTGCCCTTCACTCACATAAGAGCTGTTGGATTGCCTTCTCGTTTGTCTATTTTGTCCAGCTGCTTGGCCTGAGTACACAGAGGCAGGTCTGCGACTTTGCTGAGGAGCATGGATAGAAACAGAAGATGATCTTCGCTTGGAAAACCATTCAGAGTTATGTACATATCATAGATATGTGTAAATTTACCAAGGAATGATCACCCCCTGGTTTGCTGTTTCCTTCCACGACTTTCAGCATATCTCAAAATTTCCTGGAAAAGTATTTACCTTGTTGACCTCCAACTAAGCCCGAAGCCATCAGCCAACATAGCAATGAAGTGAATATTTGCAGTCACCATATACCCTTCTAAGATCTGAATATTCCTCTCTTGCAGAGACTCTTGACAGGGATCTGCCTTCTGATCCAGCAATACTCTGAGACATAGACCTTGACTCGACTTGCACTCTTTAGCCGAAGCAGAACACATTTTTACAAAGGCCAGACTTACGAACTGAACTATATCTTTCTGACTCTATTGGGTACTGAGTGGATGGTGGAGGCATATTTCTGCCATTTTGAAGCTGAGAGAATGACATAGATTCTCTACTTTCAGACTTTGCATCTGTTCTCCCAGAGGAAGACTTCGATGCTAGTCTCAAATATTACTGGCAGTATGAATCTTACAAGGTTGCACTCACAGAGGAAACCAGATTGATCTGAGCTGCTTGTATACCGACTTGTTGGTTGGAATACATCTTCGCTGTGAGTGTAGTTTGCAGACATGAAGATCGAGAAGAAGCTAAGAAAAATGTGTAAACACAAACATTCCAATAACCACAGGACCAAATCAAGTTGTGTTTGATTATGTGGCTTCCGACCAACTTCCAATACATTGAATCACGAGAAGAATTTAATTTTGCTCATTCAGGTTTACAACAGCAACATATTCCATACAAACATTTCAATCTCAGAGATCTTGCATAAATGTGTAGTCCTAAAGCTTTCGATAGCCTCTCCTTCAAATTCTCCTCACATCATAACCAGGGGGATCGGACGACCAAGGTGAATGTGCTGCAGTGCTCCTGCGATAAACCTGCGGATGAGAGTGAGCAGATATATTGAAGATGACAAGTAAAACTCACTTGTTAGCTGCAAGCCGAGCTACAGTACCATTGGTGGTAGCCAAATAAGATACCCTGCTACCCAAGGGAACCACACTGAGTTCTCCACGCCAGTTGAATCCAGGAGCAACAGCCCTCAAGGCACCGTTGATTGGTGCCATAGGGTGGTAATGACCAGACACCAAGAGCCGATGTTTGCCAATGAATACAAGGCAGTCATGGATGACACTGCCAGGGATTGTGAAAACAGGCTCCAAATCCAGATATGGAAGCACTGCAATGCAGGAAGCAACGTGACCACTGCCAGTGTTGATAGCAAGAGAATTCTTTTTGTGTTGCTTGTCCAGCCTCGAGACTGGGATCTCTGTGTCAATCTTGAGGGTAGTGGCGGCATAGTGGGGATAGAGAAAGAATCTCCCTTGTGCATGGGACTTCTAAGTTGTTTTGAATCAGATTTCTGGTATGAGATGAAAGGATGAAGCTACCTTTCGAATTCTAGTTGAACGCACACGCTGTTTGGGCATTGTAAAAAGAGGCTGTGAGGGTTGTGGTGGAGGGAATCCAGAGGGCATTCTCCTCTGACATCTCTTTTATGCACCTATTCAATTTTCATCAACATGAGGCTAGAGTACCGAAGATGGAAGCCCACTTCACCAAAAGAAGAGATGTGTCAGAAAGAAAAAAACAATGCAAAGAACAGGCATTACTACTGAACTTGACTTGAGCCAGAAGATCCAAGTGTCTCAAAGTCCGAGTTGGAGTGAGTTCTATGAATGTGAAGCCTGTTTAATCTATATACGGAGATTGAAGAAGTTCACATCACGTGAAGCGGAGAATGTTCCCTGCTTCACGTGAGCCGGGGAAGATTCCCAATCTCGTGGGAAATATCTGGCCATCAAGCGGAAAATATTCAGGATAACTTGCAATTAATTGAGAATACCAGAAACAATCGATTGTCTATCTACAGTCCATCTCCTCTGCCTCCCATGTCCTTAGAACCAGATTTGAGTTAGTCTTTTGGTTACCACACCATCATATGAGCATCGAGGGTTATTATATAAGCATTCATTTTGGGAAACCACGTGCACCATGCTTGGACACGACTTGACGCGCCGAGCGAGCCAGGAGACCTTAAAAGAATAATATTGAGTCTCGATTGCACATGTTGTTGGCACACTCGCCCTCAGAAACTTTTTCGGGAATGATACAAGCCAGGAAGGAGGACCACGGACAACTTAGGGGCTTTCTTACCGAATTAAGCTGGCAGGCCCAAAATATATCCAACGGCGTAAATTAAGCCGAGAGTGAAGCATTTACAGGTTATTAAACTCTGTTGCTTTTCAGATTCGCGTCGGATTACAAGATACACGACCCAGACGCATAAAAGTGTGGGATTGTTTGGTCTTGCATCGCCGATTGTTACATAATAAGATTGGACACCAGTAATCAAGCACGGTAACTAACAGACTGTATATCCGGTGAGGTACGAGCAAGGTAGGATATTGCAGTCTGTCAAGAGAGACTAGATTTGAGTAACCTCAAAGTGTTTCCCTTTCGGAAACAACTCGAACTTTACTGTATATTCAGATTCTGGGGGTGCCCAACCTGATGTGGAATCGGTTTGTCAGGTACCAAAATGTGTCTGGTACATGCACCATACATACATACCATATGTATGGCCATAAGCCATACATACACTGTGATTTCCTAACACCAAAAAGGGAAGGCCATAGAAACAAACAAAGCCAAACAGTTTCGGGGATGATTTTTACCACTAAAAGAGGTAGATAATGTGACAGGATGCTCTTGTACACTACCAGATGCACTTAGCTGCAGGTTGTTGCAGGTTTATAAATATTTCTTGCTTTCCAGGTACTGTCAAACATGATCAAACAACTGCCTGGCCCAATGCACCACCGAAAATAGGAATTCAATTGGATTATACTGCTTGGTTTTCAGTCTGAGTAGCCAACTGTGCTTGATTCTGTGTCCTGATTCTGACCACAATTCCGGATTTAAATTGAGTTAAACCAGGTTAAACCAGAATTCTGGCATGCAGGTTGATGTTGCCGAATTATAATTGTATCAGACATCTTGCAGTCCGGAAAAACTAAAATGGGCTTCTGCACAAAAGATGCTTGAAAAATGAAGAATCTCAGGTAAGCCCAGTTTTGATGTTTTACGTTTTTTTCTCTTCGGGCCACTAAATCGGAATGCAAGTTTTTTTTTTACTTCACGGAAATCTGGTGGGGCACAACCGTAATTCTAGGTTTCTCAAATGTGAGTTGGAATTCTTTTGGGAAAATTGGAATCTGACACTTACATACCGACAATGGGGTAAAAAATAGTTTGAGCCATGGTATATGCGAATTAGGTTATATTTTACCTGTTTTTTGGGGATCACCTTGAAGAGGTCAATAGAATGTATTAGTTTTGGTTTGAAAGCATTTTGCTCCTTTGAAACGAAGCCAATCTCGTTAACTGATTTACTCAACCGCCCGTTCCGGGAGGATCTGCAACACTGAAAAGCTCCTCCTTCTGGGCTCTTTCTTCCTGTAAACTCACAGTCAATTATTTTTGTAGCTCCTGGCCCTCATCTTTTTTTCCCCCGCTGTACCAAGCCTTCAAAATGTGAAGTACACAGCTGCCTTAAGAGGAAATGCCGAGAATAGATGGGAGTGGAGCCAAATCTTGTTAAATTTCACACGATTCTTGTTCACAAAAACCCTGTTTCAACGCAAATCTAATACACTCTGATGTCTGATCCAAAATTTCCCATGTGCTTCTTGCTCATTGCTTCCTTAAATTTGCTTCTGTAATAAATTTGCTTCCATGGACATCAGTCATCCAAAGACATCTTTATTGCTGCCGATTCCATCATCGATGTGATCATCTGGGATTGTCACACTGCTCCGATCTCTATCCTCTTCCTAGCTGGTGATTGTCGATTGCCCTCTCCAACTGGATATGAGCCACAGATCTACGTATTCTGACTGGTCGGAGAGCCAATCTCAGGGACCAGAAGGTATGTCTTCCAATCTGAATATGTTAACAATTGCACCAGCCAAATCCTTTGCAGCCCCCACCATTGGAATGTCACCTTCAAGAGCTCAGTATAAGCTTCAGAGGGTGACTGGATCACTGTTGGTAGCCCACTTGCCATGGATAATTGCAGGATTGGACAATGAGGAGTGGAGGAAGTGGAACCTCGCAGAGCAAAGAATATCGGCCAACATTCAATTTGAGGTATACTGTTACTCCGCATACTTCTCAACACAGTCTGACCAGCATGGACTAGAATCTACTCGAGGATATCTCTCAGATCACAAGTGACAATTTAAGTGCAGGAGCAACAGCACAACAACGCTTTTTACTCTGGTTCTGTGGATTTCAGGAAAGGGGCCCATCCGATAAAAAGGATGATGGTAATCTAAACGAAATATTTGCACTCCTTGTACTTCAATTCCTGGGGTTGAGACTTGGCATGCCAAAAATGGTTGATATGCCCAATCCCCGATTTAGGTTTTCTTCCACTATATGTGGAAAGACCCGTAAGGTGAGCAATGTTGCCTGCCTAAGCTGCTGCAGCAGTGTCCTTATCTTTGTACAGATTTTGAATGCTCTAGCAGACTTACCAAGTCTTGTGAGCAGTGCAATGGAATTGCAACTCAAATATCTGTCTTCTGTGCTTGACACTGCGGGACGGCTGAGTGTGGATATACCTCCTGCGAACGAAGACGATATCCGACTTCGACGGGTCGTAGCACTCTACCACAACTTAACGGCACCGCTCAGACCTGATCCATTTCTGAACATCATCCACAATTTTCGACTGGCAGCAGCTATGCTGGGCTGGTATTTTGAGGCATGTATAGCTAGAGAACTGGAAACAGAAATATTTACAGTTCTGCAGGGCAAATTTGCACTTCCACCATCTCTTGAAGAACTGCTTATTCATTTCAAAATGTATGTATCTTGCGATATTGTGTAATCTTGTGTCCGACTTTTGTTACAGGCATGGGTTGGCCAAAGAAGTCACGGATGATGAACCAGAACTACGCCGGGTTTTTAGTGATGATAAGCGTAAAATGGAAGATTTTGTGAAACCAATCAAATTGTGTCTTTTCATTTCGCCCTTCACACTTCTCATACCGTGGGCCTATTGGAAATGGGCCTTCAGTGATGCACAGCTTGTTGAGGTGCGTCTGAATCCCTCCATTCTATTCATATGCATTGACGGATTTTCTCCAAGATATTTTTTTGCCTGGGGAGCCCCAAGCCTCGTGAAGTGGAATATTGTGAACAAGCAATAATGCAGGCGGTCAACGACATCGCAGATGGCCGAAAATTTGCAGAAAGGGCAATACTCGAACTGCTGGACGATTTGGGGACCAAAGGGGAGTTGTTACACCAGGAGGGGGTAAAAAATTGGTTTCGTGAGCAACAAGCAATCTTTTATCATAGATCTTGCTGATCATGAACCAGAATCACAAGGAGGGTTTGTCATGAATCTGAACTCGGCAATTCAACGGCTACGTGAAGTGGATTCAGAGCAAGCAGAAGAACAAAGGCTCATCACTCCGAATGTGTTGAGCACAAATACAAGCTCTTCACTCTTAAACACCGGAGAAAATGCAGACAACTCCCAGAATGAAGATGGTAATATCTATCACTGCCTAAAAAGATCTCTGCCCACCAGAATTTTTAGGGAGGTCTAGAATCTATGGGGGTGGATTTTCACACCAGAGTTTGTCAGATGCCCTCAACTTCAAGCATGCATCAGTTAGTGGAGACAAACCGGGTGCTTCTCAGCTCAAAGAAGTAATTGAAAATGAACAGAGACCTGCTTCACCCCCGTCACAAGGTATATTTTCAAAGCTATGGAGTTAGGAATGCAACATTGATTTTGCTATCATAGAACTTGACTTCCAACCGCAAGACTGGTCTGAATCCTCACCCTTCTCCAATGAACTTCTTTCGGACATCTACAATATTGAAGCCCACTCACACCCTGCGTTCTCATCTGGAGCCGGAGCCAGCATTACAATTGATCCTAAACTTCTACAAATGGATCTCCCTTTGCTTTCTACCCATGGCTATCACAGTTTTCCTCTAGGATTGCCTAAAATCCCCTTCGAGTCTGCCTTTCCATCGGAATTCTCCAGACTTATTGCAAAAGCACCAGCTGTGATTAATAATCCAGACATAGATGTGAACGTCCCTGCAGACACTCCAGAGGCTCCGGAGGAACAGCCACCTATATTGGGCAAGCGTCTGCGAAATGCAGTCAATTATAGAGAGGAGGGTAACGGCAATACACCCAAGCCACGCAAGAAGAAAGGTGGCAAAGGTAATATGCATGGATCCTCTCGAGATGACGACCAGATCTCAGACTCCGAGGGAGACAGCCACACCTTGAAGAAGAAGAAAACAATAGTGGAGGAGACTGTAAGCAGCAGTCAACAGGTCAACGACGACAATGACATATTTGAAATTCCCTTCATTGATCTGACTGGTGATGATGTAAATTATTTCCTGCAGAGGCTATGGTGGAACTAATTAAACTTACAGGAATTGCGACGTCCACAAATGCAAAAATTCAGTGTTTACAAAAGAATTCAGCGTCATTCTGAGCCATCCGGGGTGGTCATTATATCTTGTTATAATGTGGCCAAAAAGGAGTCCATTTTGAAGTACAATCTGCAGGCATTTGTGACGGTATGCTCTGGATAAATCACAATGCATGCTGAAGCTAATTCTGCTCAGGATAAAACTATGAACAAGGTGGCACGGGAAATACAGGATTCATTTTATAAATCCTTCATTCTTGGTCAGCCAAGATATTATCAAGATACTGCTACTGACCCCACATACAATCCTGGATGCTCAATTTTCTTTGTCACAACTCGAGAGGACTGGCTCCGCCTTAGTCTGGATGTTCGGCAATGCATCTTCGAAAGGCGCCACATTATTGTCAAGGGCCTGATGCCTGCCCCTCAAGTCCAGATGGATTTGGATGGATTTGAATTGATGGGAGTTACCGGTTTCCGCATTCTACCCATGCATGGTAAGCGTAATGTCTTCTCACTCGACCCTCCATTTAATTCAAGGCATTATAGATATAGCTTTGGCACAAACAAGCGACCCAAAGGCTGGCTTGATAATGGCAACTGCACAAGATTTCCTTGATGAAGTACAGAAGGGAGAGAAAGGGACAATTCTGGATATGATGAGTGTTTCTATCGAGCATTCTGGAATTCCGGAGCCCGAAGGATATCTGTGGGTGACTTATGTGTGGGCCAGAATAATACTTATCGGTTTTCAGAGATCTTAACACTTCTGGCCATGCAATGCTTCAGACCCAAAGCTTAAATGGTTGTCAATGGCTTGGTCCCTCCTACCTTGATGATCATCTAAAATGGGGTGCTGCCACAATTGCTGGAGCAGTCACTCCTGTCTATGCAAATAAAATGGCAACCATGGTCACTGTCAAAGCAGGAGCAAAAATGTGGTACGCTACCAAGGGAATTTCAGATACCATTCATGGACTGGATCAATGGGACCCCAACAAATCCTGTACCAATGAACACTCCTTTGAAGGAGCACTTATTGAGGCCGACGATGTTTTGTATGTGTTTAAATTTTGAATCTTCATCAAGATCATTGAACATTATTTCCAAGGTTTATCCGTCCCGGAGTTCTCAATTACAACATCACTATCTCCTCCTGTTTTTTGTGGGGTGCACAGTTCCATTCTATATCTGCACTACGTGATAGTATCTGGGCACACATACATCTGTCAATTCTGGACATGGCATCAGCCAATGTGTTGCATGTGGACAATGCTGTCTTTTTAATCCAGATCCAGGCGTTTTGGTTAGTAAACCTGAAGCGTATGTTAGAAGGTATGGCTTTAATTAAAGACTCAATACATTATATCTCATTTCTTTTCTCACACAGGCCAACCACCTGGAGTGCGCACTCAAGCACATATTCCGAACATTCAAAGCCAGAGAGGGTTCCTTGATGTGCTCTGCCTAGGCAACCTTATTATCTTCCTGGAGAGCCTTGATTACCGGAATTATCTCGACCTCACTGACCTCACACCAGACGAGGTGAAGACCGAACGTGAACGGCGGGCAAACTATAAATCCCAATTGTCCATCGCACGGGCGACATTTGCAGACTTTCAGATGTGGTTTATGACACATTATGACATTAAGGAAGACCTTGGTAAATGGGGAATCCCCCAAATGGCTGACGTCTACCAAGATGTATTTTTGGTAAGTCTCAAACTATCACAATATCCTGATTTCAAACGATTTTTCAGGGTTCAGTTGTCCATTTGGCGGTACAACTTGTACATTACAAGAGAAAAGACCACAATGTGAAGCCGCGCACAAAGCAATGGACCGCCGAAGCATTTGAAATCAAAGTGCAAGAGGCATTGGCTGCATATCCAGCAAGTGATTCCCATACAGATGCCCTTCTCACTGTCTACAATGATTGTATCTCTGACCCCGATGAGGATTTCATTCATCTGTCTGGTGGTGGATTCCTTCCTGAGTGGGGGAATGACTTCAGCATAGTTTTACGTACAGCAGCGTAGATATAGTATTGCATGTCTCATATTCCAGATAACCAGGATTTCCCTGCTTTTACTTAGATCCGTCAACAACTAGCAGCTGATGTTTGAACGAAATTTGATAGAATATTGGTGCATATTTGCATTATACATTGGTGGGACAAACAAAGACAAACACCTTCGGGGATGGTTCCAGTACTTGGACACTACAGTGAGTGCCTATCCATTGCCTCGAGTATGGTCGGAATTTCTTAGGTGCATGTTGTTGCTTCTGTGCATGGTTTTGATGCCAAATGCGGCGTGGAACAAACAAACACAAACAACTTCGGGGATGGTTTCAGTACTCAGACACTACAGCAAGTGCCTATCCATTGCCTAGAGTATGGTCAGAATTTCTTGGGTGCATGTTGTTGCTTCCGTGCAAATATTTTTTTGGTTTTGAAACCTCACGTTCCGTTCGGGTAAATGCTGAACCTCGAACCTGAAGTGGGTTCACGTCCGGTTCAGGTTCGAACGCAAACCGAAAGAAATTTCCTGGTCATCAATTTGCAATTTTTTATGGTCAGGAAAATTCATACTGCTTTGATTTGTGCTTAGGGACTCACGTAGGCCGATTTGAAATCGAATATCGTTACTCAGAGGCAACACCAGAGTCTAATACTTGAGGATGCCTTCGTGCAAATTATTCCTGCAAATTAAACTGACCATCATCAATGTTGAATTTGGTGATATGAACTCATGCGACAATATTGTAACCCCTGGGATCAAATAAGTGCGCTGCGGAGGTAACAGGTCCATAATTCGACCCAAAACTATGAAAATCTTACCGAAAATTAGGTTGAAAAGTTGATTTTCGGTTCGCAGTTCGAACACGTTGGGGAAATTCTGACCTCACGTGAACGCCGAACGCGAGCCTGGCGTCCGGTTTGGGCAGACACCGAACCTTGAACCTGAACACAGTGTTTAGTCCGGTCCGGTTCAGGTTCGAACCGATTTCTGAACCAGACTTTGCCACCACTATGTGCAGGGTGGAAAATACAAAGCCAAAAAGTCCCCAGTACCACCCTGCCTTCCCGTAGTCATTGCGAGAATTCTTTGCATCACCATGCACCAGTGCTCTCTGGGATTGGTTCTGCTTTGGAGCTTCCCTGCTGGTGGGTGGCAGAGCCCACTTTGGATATCTTGATTTTCCAGTAGCCTGCCACTGTCTGCTTTTGCTACACATCGAGAAACAGGAAACGAGCAAGCGACAGTTCAAGTTGCAGACACCAGGATTATACACAGATTGCCGGGATACACTGGATCCAGTTGTGCCAGGTATGGTGCCTTCTCAAATGAAGTTTGAAATGCTTCACAGGCATTTCTGCCGAGTTGCTGACTGGACCAAACATGATAAACGCAGGCAGTGGTTCACTTCTCGCACGTTCAATATTCAAGTTTTCAACAGGGGAGCACGAGTAAGAGTACACATGCGGGACAAAGCTACATGTGCTTTCACGAGGGGAGACTTGTTTAAAAAAGACAGCCTAGAGCCTTTTCAAATGTGTCTGGCCTTGCTATGTCTCAATTTGAGCATCCAGACATCTTTCAATTTTTTATCTGTCCAGGCAATAAATACAAATCAAGGAAGTAACCACAAGATAAAAATTTGAGAAACGAAACACCATGTGCTGCTTTGCAGAGGGAGGTAGGCCACACCTCCCTCCGCAAAGCAGCACATGGCATCTGAATGTAGTTATAAATGAGAGATGGTAATGTACATTGTGCGAGAGACAGGAAGGCGAGGTAGAAGCTGAAGAAAAAGCAAACTAAACAGTTAGAGTTCAGTAAATAGAGTGGATGGGAACACGTACAGGGTGACGTCCGTCCTGACTTATAATCCAACAGTGATCCTGTGTACAAATTACAAGCGCTGAGCTAGCAGCATACTCAGTAGTTTTCTGGAAGAGGACAAAGAAACACACCTCATTTATCATCCAATCTTTGTATATTGATTGACAGATTCAGAGGAATGAGTGCACCACATAACCAATGCTTTGTAGGTGATAAGCATGGCTACAGTGTGAAGTAGTGCATACCAGATCATGATCACATCACATCTCTCAACGAGCATATCAACCCTCCTTGCTAGAGACAGTGAGTGTATACCGCATAATAATCATAATCGGACTCAGCATGTAGAACATTGGCACGAGGATGAGAATCCAAGCAAGTCAAAAAGAAATTTAGTTGAAGACGAGGGATAAAAAAATAAGAAGCTGGGCCACTTGCCTCCAGAAAGAGTGGGTGATGGTCAATGGACAAGGCAAGATCAAATGGACACATGGAAGGTGGACTCCTTCTGCAGATGACCACCACAAAAACCTGTGACACCGCCATTGACTGGTGGAGAGCTCCCAAGGTTGCTTTACTGCAATATGGGCCCAGGCTACACGCGAAAGGATCCATTTACAGGATCCTACACCCACTTGCACTTGACTGCACAAGTAGGGGCGTGGTTCTCCCTCACCCATACCCAACGGGACCACACACGATGCACCGTGTGTGGAGCCTCTGAACATTTAGCATGGGTGCATCATGCTCCATGTTCAGGTGTTGAGCAGAGTGGGACCTCACCCAGGTCCAGGAGAACACGGTGGTTAAGAGAGAGAGAGAGACGGATGAGTGATGTGACACACAGCCTTTTGATTGCTTAGCGTGGGAAGTAAATAAGTAACAACAGTATATCTCCTTTGCGAACGAGAAAATCACATAGAGGACCGAGGCTCAAAAAATGTGAACTGAAGGATGGATAGTAGGATAGAATTCCGGAATCTGAAAGAATATAATGTCACAAGTACTTAATTGAATTGAAAATTTGTAACTACAGAATAGGAGGAGGGCTGGTCGCTGTAGGTCCTTGTAGCCAGCGCCCCATCCACAAGCCATCCACACGACTCTCCTTGCTCCATTTCCCAATAAGCAGCTGAAGATGACCACGGGTGAACTCTACCATATGCTCACAGGACTTGCACTTGAGCACAATTAACTGCTCGCAGTTCTGGCTCAGCATCCACTGTTTCACACAATGGCAGTTTGGACATTGAGGTGCAGGTGAGTAGCCAAATGGCTTGCGTATGGGATGTGTCCAAGAGAACTCGTACACACTGGCTTTCTGGTAAAGGATGATGTCCGTGTGCTGGCCCAGTCCGGTGTGTTTGGCGAGTAGATGGGGGAATTTCTGTGCACCGGGATTCACAAAGAGAGACATGACAACCTCTTGAAGAAAGGTAGCTCCAGTGCCTGGCAAGAACTTGGCGACGCTGAAACCAATTGCATTCTGAAAGCCAGAGCTGCAAGTACATAATATGAGCGAGCGCACCAAGGCAAAAATATGAGGCAAACCTATGGACAAACTCGCTCACTTGAGCACGTGATTCACCTGAATGAAGCGCACCACAGGCCAGAATAATAAGTAAGGATGTACGTGCACTGCGTACAATGGCTTGAAGGGCCTCCGGGATGAGGCAGGGGAGGACCTGTGCGGGACAGGTTAGACTAGCGCACATGTCAAAGGGAAGTACACACCTCGGAAGCATCAGTGGCAGCTGCACCACCCGGGGCAGTGTGCATCAGGCCTGTGTCGGGAACGGTGTGGCCAGTGATCATGACTATGACTTTGACAGGGCCATAGCTGGGAAAGTGTTAAGCAGCATATCTATCTCTTGAAAGCGCAAGAAGGTACCTATTTATTCTCTCTATGGCTGCAGCAACTTCCTCATCATACTCGTCAAGGTACTCCTCAAGGTTGTATGAGAGGTCTATGAAAAGCAATGGATGCTGCATGTAGAATGGACGGAGACGAGTCAGGACAGCACTGGCAGGGTCGGCATCCAGGGTCATTCCAACGAGGCGGATGGAGATTACAACCAGGGGTGGGCAGTCAATGATGGCCCACATACCCCGCTGCTGTTGATCACCACCGTATTTAATAAGGCCAGTGGCACGACCATTTAGGAAAGGACCCTTGAACCATCAGACATATAATATAATATATCCACGAAGATACAGGGCCATACCTGGTACGGAATAGCTGGACCAGCACGGGTTTTCTTGCCATCAACTCCCATAAAATTGGGAATGAGGGCGGATTTGCCTTCGTCTATCCAGCAGCGGGGGCAATACCATTTGAGATTACCAACAGGACGGGGGAAGATGAGGCAGATACTACAGAAGAAACGTGGGCAGAGGGAGCACTGGATGAGATCTCCGCCCTCCTCGCATCCTGAACACCACTATTTTTTACACCAAGGACCTGTCAGTTTGCTTCCGTACTTGAGTTACAGGATACTCACAGCATTATCACGATTGTGCAGTAAAGGACCTTGAGATCCTATTGGGGCTTGGAGAGCCTACAGAGAGTTAGTTGAAGATGTATGCTAACTAGATTCACCCACCTGGAGCACCTTTCCTTGCCCGTCATTGTATTTCTTCTTTTTGGATGTCTTTGCAATAATGCTGGGTCCAGGACGGATGGAGGAAGCCTTTGATCGGAGGGTTTTCTTAGGGGCATCACCACCTGTTGACTTCTTTGGGGTCTGTTTAGTGCGAGCCATTGCAGGGACGAACACAAAGGACAGGATTCTGATTTCGGAATCCTCAGGTTGCCAAATAATCACAAACATATTGATGCACAACAAGACCGCAGCACTGGGATCAGGACTCAGTTTTCATTGCAGCAATCCATTAATTGTAGAAATTGAAACCACTGAAGCTGGAAAACTAATTTCCAAAAGAAAAAACAGATATTTGATAAATATACAGTACATAGTACTCGAATCTTCAGGTTCAACTTCTTGACTTCCCCTATCTCAACCCATGCAGAAACCAAAGCTTGGAAAGTGAGTCAGAAATAAAAATCATGATAGAGGCAAGATTCAGCCAAGATGTACGGGATAATTGCCCGGCAAAATGTGGAACAAACAAAGCCAAATAATTTCGGGGATGGTTTTAACACTTGGCAAGTACCGCTAGTGCCTTTAGATGTCCCATTCTATGCTTGGAATTCCTTAGCTGCAAGTTGTTGATGCCAGTGAGAGGATTTTCTGCTTTTGATGGACAGTCCGGTGAGGAAGAAACAAAGCCAAACAATTTTTGGAAGGAAGACAGGCATGACAATTCAAGTACCAAAGTAGAAAACTCCACATAAGATAATGTCAGCAATATTAATGCAAGACCTCCGAAAGTCAGGCAGAGAAGTTGGTTTGAGAAATTCAATTGAATTCTGGGTTCCAAAGGCTTACTATAGTGAAACTCGGATCAAACTATTCCCCTGCAGGGCGGTCGTTTTTCACGGTGCCTGCAGTAACATTGCCAGAGGCCACTAATGGTCCTGTAAGTATTTTACTTGAAGAGATTCGGTCTGAATTTGAGTGAGAAAGCCCACCTTGGGAGAAAACCTGATTAAATAACAGTCTCTCCAGATCGGTTGCTGGTATTGGCGCCTGCAGCCCACAAGGGGGACGGAGTCTGCGGGGACATCGGTATGGATGCTTGACGGTCCTGTAGGCATGTTCGTTCAGGGGACTAGGTCGGAATCCGAGTGAGAAAAACTCACCTTGGCGAAATTCCGATTGAATGATGGTTTCTGCAAATCCGGTATTGCCTGCGCTTGCAGCACGCAATAACGACGTCGCCTACGGGGCATCGAGATGCATCTCTGACGGGCCCGCCTGTATGTTAGTTTAAGAGGCTTGGTCGAATTCCGAGTGAGAAAAGGTTACCTTGATGAAATTCCGACTAATTCATGGTCTTTGCAGATTCGCTGCCAGTGTCGGCGCCTGCAGCGCGCAATGGCGCCGTCTCCCACGGGGGAATTGAGATGGACCATCGACGGTCCTGTAGGTGCATTGGTTCAAGAGATTCGGTCGAAATTCGAGTGAGAAAAGCTTACCTTGGTGAAATTCCGACTAATTCATGGTCTTTGAATATTCGCTGCCGGCGTCGGCGCCTGCAGCGCGCCGTGGCGCCGTCCCTCACGGGAGCATCAAGATGAACCTCCGACGGTCCTGTAGGCATGTTCGTTCAGGGGACTAGGTCGGAATCCGAGTGAGAAAAACTCACCTTGGCGAAATTCCGATTGAATGATGGTTTCTGCAAATCCGGTATTGCCTGCGCTTGCAGCACGCAATAACGAAGTCGCCTACGGGCATCGAGATGCATCTCTGACGGGCCCGCCTGTATGTTAGTTTAAGAGGCTTGGTCGAAATCCGAGTGAGAAAAGGTTACCCTGGTGAGATTCCGACTAATTGATGGTCTTTGCAGATTCGATGCCAGCGTCGGCGCCTGCAGCGCGCCATGGCGGCGTCCCCCACGGGGGCATTGAGATGGACCTCCGACGGTCCTGTAGGTGCATTGGTTCAAGAGATTCGGTCGAAATCCGAGTGAGAAAAGCTTACCTTGGTGAAATTCCGACTAATTCATGGTCTTTGAATATTCGCTGCCGGCGTCGGCGCCTGCAGCGCGCCGTGGCGCCGTCCCTCACGGGAGCATCAAGATGAACCTCCGACGGTCCTGTAGGTGCCTTGGTTCAAGAGATTCGGGTCGAAATTTGAGTGAGAAAAGCTTACCTTTGTGATATTCCGATCAATTGATGGTCTTTGCAGATTCGATGCCAGCGTCGGCGCCTGCGGCGCGCAATGGCGCCGTCCCTCACGGGGGCATTGAGATGAACCTCCGACGGTCCTGTAGGTACGTTTGTTTGTGAGATTTGGTCGAAATCCGAGTGAGAAAAGGTTACCCTGGTGAGATTCCGACTAATTGATGGTCTTTGCAGATTCGATGCCAGCGTCGGCGCCTGCAGCGCGCCATGGCGGCGTCCCCACGGGGGCATTGAGATGGACCTCCGACGGTCCTGTAGGTGCATTGGTTCAAGAGATTCGGTCGAAATCCGAGTGAGAAAAGCTTACCTTGGTGAAATTCCGACTAATTCATGGTCTTTGAATATTCGCTGCCGGCGTCGGCGCCTGCAGCGCGCCGTGGCGCCGTCCCTCACGGGAGCATCAAGATGAACCTCCGACGGTCCTGTAGGTGCCTTGGTTCAAGAGATTCGGTCGAAATCCGAGTGAGAAAAGGTTACCTTTGTGATATTCCGACTAATTCATGGTCTTTGAATATTCGCTGCCGGCGTCGGCGCCTGCAGCGCGCCGTGGCGCCGTCCCTCACGGGGCATTGAGATGAACCTCCGACGGTCCTGTAGGTACGTTTGTTTGTGAGATTTGGTCGAAATCCGAGTGAGAAAAGGTTACCCTGGTGAGATTCCGACTAATTGATGGTCTTTGCAGATTCGATGCCAGCGTCGGCGCCTGCAGCGCGCCATGGCGGCGTCCCCCACGGGGGCATTGGATGGACCCTCCGACGGTCCTGTAGGTGCATGGTTCAAGAGATTCGGTCGAACTCCGAGTGAGAAAAGCTTACCTGGTGAAATTCCGACTAATTCATGGTCTTTGAATATTCGTGCCGGCGTCGGCGCCTGCAGCGCGCCGTGGCGCCGTCTCTCACGGGAGCATCAAGATGAACCTCCGACGGTCGTGTAGGTGCCTTGGATCAAGAGATTCGGTCGAAATCCGAGTGAGAAAAGGTTACCTTTGTGATATTCCGACTAATCATGGTCTTTGAATATTCGCTGACGGCGTCGGCGCCTGCAGCGCGCCGTGGCGCCGTCCCTCACGGGAGCATCAAGATGAACCTCCGACGGTCCTGTAGGTGCCGTTGGTTCAAGAGATTTGGTCGAAATCCGAGTGAGAAAAGCTTACCTTTGTGAGATTCCGACTAATTCATGGTCTTTGCAGATTCGCTGCCAGCGTCGGCGCCTGCAGCGCGCAATGGCGCCGTCTCCCACGGGGGCATTGAGATGAACCTCCGACGGTCCTGTAGGTACGTTCGTTCAAGTCATTCGGTCCAAGTTTGGGTGAGAAAAGCTCACCCTAGTGAGAATCTGATCAAATGACATGTGTACCACCAAGTCGGGGATTGTTGTCGATGCTTGCAGTGCACATTCGCAGCAAATCCATCAGGAGCATTGTGTGAGGTCTCTGACCGTCCCGTAGGTGCCTCAGTTCAAGAGATTAGGCTGAAACGAAAAGCTCACGGACAGCTTTCCAAGGTCACGCCCTCGTGACATTTGTTGACCTCTTCCTGTACCAACACCATGCCCGAATCTCGCGAATGCGAGGCTTCTTTCGTCGCTGCTGACGCTAGAGTCCGTGAGCTCACCAATGCTGGCGAAGATCTCCGCCTGGAAAACATCGAAATTGACGCCACAGACAAAGAAGAGTCCAAATTCAAGAAAGACCATCCTGCAAGGAATGGTCTCCCATATGCTATCGACTCCGACTCCACTGCCAAACGAGGCAATGTACATGCACAAAACTATGTCTACCCCGAAATGTGGCGCACCACGAAGAAGGCTGCTGGGAGCTCTGCTGAGAGCCACAGTCTCGACGAGCTTGTTCTTAAAGGACTCTCTTATACCCATCGAGCACTCATCCTAGATCTCGGGGCCCTCTTCTTAATGGTCTGGACCGTTATTCTCGCTCAAAACTCTTCTGACCAGATCCTTTTTCCAGGTCCAATGGTTAACACACACCTCGGCACAAATTTATCCTCGTTCGCTTTGGGAATCCAGCGTGAAAGTAACCCACAAAAAGGTGCTCTACCAAACCTCTTTTCCAACTTCTTCACTGATTCATCACGCTTGTTTAAAGGTTCGCAAATTCCGAGTAGGAATGGCGCTCATCTTTCGCAACTACGTCCTGGCTTTTCTGAGCTCAGATCTTGTATTTCAGGTCAGTCTTTCTTGACCATGCTGATCAGTTCCATCGCTGATAGAGTTAAATTTCAGCCAACATGGAAAACATCACGCGACCAGCTACCTGACAGTCCTGCGGATTTCTACAGTAAGAACTGGATATTTCTGGATTCTCTCGCTTCCTGGATGCGAGGCCGTCTGGGCGGACTTCGAAATGGTCTTGCTTGTGAGGTCATCCGCAATGTAAGCGATGTATTTCTCGGTATTGGTGTGTATACCGTGATCGAGCTGTTTTTCCTCGCTGGTATGTCATGCTAACTGCCTTCATTTCGTACTGGAGGCATATTTACACAGGTCTTTCACCATTCATGACCGAGGCTGAACTCTTCTCCAATCCATCTCGCACTGCCCGATTCGCTGGTGCTTATCTCCAATATCTTCATCATTCGCGCACGGGCTTACCGTAAGCTTCAGTATTCCATCTCCAGCTTCAGTTCTAATCATTCTATTCAGTGGACTGCTCTGGCCGGCCATGAAGGCAGGATACTTGGCGCCGACCACGCGCCAACGCCTTGCATACATGGACTGGTTGTATGTGTATGCCAAAGACCGGACCAGGCTCCCAGTTCGCATGGCAGAACTCGTCGATTACTATATTGTACGGACACTTTTTTTTAAATCTGCATCGTTACAATGATCCTGACGATTTCGAAGTCCTGTTTGGACTCCCTTTCTTCCGCTTCAGAGCCTTGGGTTCGCTATGAAACAACCACTCTGTATGATGTTTTCGAGCCTACTCTTATTTCAACCGCATTGTCCCTGGAGCATAACCTGGGCCATCTCATTTATGGTCGCGACAACTGGGTGGGCCTCGGAGGTCACCTGTCTGATGGTCAAGATTCATTGACCAATTTCTTTCATGAGCAAGGTTCCTTCGCAGATCCAGATAGAAGTACAATTTACTAACTGTCATTTAGGATTACTCGATGAACCTACCTTTATGCGTCCCAACCATTATTCTCCACTTTTTCTGCAAGCCAGTGATGTCCGGTCCCAGTCTTTACCTCGTCGTCCGATTTTCACATACAGAAATGACAAGCAACTCTGGTCAATTACTCCTTTTCCAGAGAATTCGAATGGCCACCGCTTCACCGAGTACGTCTATTGAAAATGGCTCCGATTTATTTTTGATAAATGTTGCCAACAGAGATACTGCAACTCCGATTCGGATCGAGGGCATTGCCCGCAAACGCATGCTCTTCTCGTACATTGTTGAGAAGACTCGCAATGTAGCCATTGGACCGCTTGAATATTGTGGAAATGCTCATCTCGTCAGCAAGGGGAGCTCAACCATGTACCTTTCCTTTTATTCATTCAATATAATTACTAACTATTAATTCAGTGCGGTGCCGTGTTACGGGAGTCCATCCTTGCCTGAGCATTATGCCCTTCGTGACATCAAAAGTCGACTTCTCCCAATTGCTGGCCCAGGTGTACGGCGTCAAATGTCGGAAACAGGGCAGAAGGAGTACGAGAAGCAAGCAGTCCATTTGTCTGCAGGGTTTGCTCGGAAGCGTGCACAGGATGAGAACGAGCCACCTGTTGGCGAGAATGGTCCCAGCAAACCAAAGAAGAGGCGGATGAATGCTGATCAGCGTTTGGCTGCAATGTCCCATGTGTAGATAAATTTATTTCCTTGTTCGAATTTCATCCACTGGATCTTGTTTACATATGATCTCTCGTGTGAATCTCTTCATGCCACCCGGATATCAACTCCTGCTACAGTTTCTTTGGCTTCATGTGTCGGTGTGTGCAGTTTGTCCCGGTTCTTCAGTTTGACGGGTTCTCCTCATTATTCAGTGTTCGAATTGGGACTATGGCCTAGATAATATTGTCAATACTGAAGTGGCCATGTTGAATCATTGTGAATGTGATTTATCAGAATTTTGTTGCTTGAGCAATATCAATACAGGGTCGAAACCCGCATGCGAAAAAAACCCCAAAGCAAAAAATGTTGAATTGTACTGTCGGCGTTTGGGCTGATTGAGGTGATCTTTTTTGGTGGAAAAAACTGTGCATGGGGGAGTATAAGAGATGCATCTATCTTACCATATTAAAATATGGGGTGCAGACATGCTCCTCATAGTATATTGACTGATTTTTCGCATCTGGGTCCACCTGCCACAAGGGAACACAAAAGTATTGATTAATTAGCTCATACTCCCCAACGACAATCTCAAAAAACCGGAAGATATTTGTGCATGCACTTCAAGGCAATGGTATCTCATATACCGATTTCCAAGGAACAGAGGTATGACTGTCATCAGGAAACATTGGCCAACTTAAAATTTTTCGCATCTGGATATTGCCTCTGTATCGGGTTCATATATCAGGCCTGCATTTTGCATCAAAGGCAAGAAATATTTACCCAGAAGGAGCAATTTGCAGCTAAGGAATTCTGACCATACTTTGGGCCATAAATAGGAATTGGCTGTACTTTCGAAGTGTTGAAACTATCCCCGAAGTTGTTTGTCTTTATTTGTCTTACACTGCATTTTGCATCAAAAGCAAGAAATATTCATACAGAAGCAACAACATACACCTAAGGAATTCCGACCATACTCTAGACAATGGATAAGTGCTCGCTGTAGTTTCCCGGTACTGAATTCATCCCCGAAGTTGTTTGTCTTTGTTTGTTCCACCCTGTATTTTGCAACAAAGCAAGTTATTTGTTCAGCTGTCTTCCTTGAGCATATTCAAGGACACACATATTTGTCCATCCAGTCCTCTCGAAACAACCATCCAATGGCCCATAAAACAAAAGAATCTCCTCCCTCCCTCCCAAACCTGAATACTGCTGAGGCTAGTGCAGCCTGTGGAGCAACTTTTGTTGAACAGAGCTCCTCAGCAGAGAGTGCAAACAATACTCTTGATACTTTTGAAGACAAGGGACAAAGTCCTGCCGCATCTGAGGCTGGTCATTCATCCAGTAGCAAATCCACCACAATGCTTTCTTATCATGTAAATCTGGACCCTATCCTTCGGTATTTAAAACCCATATACAGTTTGTTCCCAACCTGATCAGGAAAGCCAGGTACAGCACAGAGAATATCACCTTGATTAGTATAGTTCCTGGTCCACAGGAACCTA
This sequence comes from Mycena crocata, assembly GCA_029281795.1. Lineage (NCBI taxonomy): Eukaryota > Fungi > Basidiomycota > Agaricomycetes > Agaricales > Mycenaceae > Mycena > Mycena crocata. Next base: position 29,267 of record JARJCP010000181.1, read on the forward strand.
CTACTGAGATCCCCGATGGGCAGAGCCACTGAATTCCTTTCATCCAACAATATTGTATGTCACCCTATGAATCTGTGTCTCAATAATCTCAGTGCCAGCCCAGCCACAGTGAATGTAAATAAGTAGAGTTGAAAGTGGTGCTCATGCTGTTATGTAATATAAACGATGTCAATGAATCTGTCCTTTTTCCATACCAAGGCCCTTTGGGCACCCCTGGTACCGCTGACTGGACCTGAGGCCTGATGCTTTGTACTGAAACCCTACCCATAAAATTGAATTGCAAGTACACAAGTATTAATTCTAAGTTTAGCCCTCTACAAATTCATTTGCAGTTAGCTGCCGTGTATTCCACTTGTTGCCGACCTTCCGTTGCTCCTTGTGGCACCGGCAGGACAATCAGAGATATACAGAGCTGAGCAGTATGCAATTTGTTGTTGTTGTCCATCTCTGCGCCAGCGGAGATTCAGAAGTGAAGGACAGGCGAGCTATGCCATTTTCTGTTGGTGTATGTTCTGGGAATCAAGATGGATCCGGAGCATGGATGACATGACAGCGGGACACACCATTTGGTGTTTGGTCTCGGTGAAGGGAAGTTCCAACATACCGCGAGACAATTTCTTCCACTCCGTACTCTGCTGTAATTAACTCCACTGTGGGAAACATCGTTTTAGTGAACTCACAGCAAGATAACGCCCTGGGACATTCGCAAGTGTGAAAAACTATGCAACCGCCTTCCATGCCAGCTGTGAGATTCTTCGTGAGACAAAATACCAAGTGTACTGACTTGTAACTGGTTGGCATATACAAGGGAAGTCAGAGTAGATAAGTTGGGAACAATTCTGGGTCAAGTCCCAGAATTGAAGGTTCTTTGACTGGCCAAACACTTGCACAAATCGGCTTGGGCCAAGTGTCGGAGAATTTGGTTGTTGAAACCAGACAACACGGATGAGGAAGTGTCTCCAGATCCTTTCTAACCCTGCACAAATCTGCTCCACCAAAAAAAAAAAATCAATATCAGTTGATGGGTTGTTCCTATCAACATAGACACATGGCATTCCTCATGTGAAGCCAGGAAGGTTCCTTGTCTCACGTGAAGCCGAGACTGTTCCTTGTTTCACATGATAGATAATCCAGGTTTCACTTTGCTTTGAACTTGACTGCCATGTCGGATACATCCATCCCAATGTTTCATCAATACAAGGTTCTCAAAGGCCACACAGATAGTATCAACTCCTTAGTGTTTTCCCCTGATGGAAAACAGCTGGCGAGTGGTGGTGATGATGGGTGCCTGTTTGTCTTTAATACGAGGACTTGGAGGACAGAAAGAAAATACCGGACTGTATCGCCAGTCCGGGCTGTTACCTGGCATGATGACTACCCTGGAGCGATTTCATTTGGCCTCAAAACTGGAATTGTTACTACAGTTCAGCTCAAGGTGAGTTTAAATTCTCGGCCATTCGGTGCATAATAATCTTCATTGATACATAGGATAATTTGAAATTTGAGCACAATGTGCATGGCACAATACACTGCATGGCTTCTGATCGAAAGTTGCTAGCAGTGGGCTTTAACAATGAAGTTCTGATTGCTCGTTTATCATCACTATGTATGCATTCGGTGTCGAAAGCTGGATAGAATTGTTGACACTTTCCAGCTTCTTGGAAATCGGACAGACATGTTCCGCGACCAGCAGATGTGAATGGTATCCAGGATATTACCCGTTCCCTAAACTTTCATCTCAAGGAGAAGCTCATCTTTGTGACCTACATGTTTGCGGGTATAATGTGAGCAAATAAGATTGATTCATCTCATACCCAAGTGATACAATCCAGGGCTTATGATATCGAGGATGTTGCCATTCAACGTTGGCGTATTGACCTTAGAGGTCTTTGGTGGGTTCTATATTCTAGTGAATACTAGCAAACTGTTAATTTTACCCAGTGGAGAATCTGCCTTATCGCCAACTGGGCGCCTTCTTGCAACGACCATGATACTCGGTGGTATTTACTGGTCTGACACAAGCAAAAGAACGGTGGCTTCCATAACAGAACAAATACAAGACAATGTGAAAGTGCAGTTACCGATTGTGTTTATTAGCACAAACACGGTTGCTGTGGGCTCTCCCGATGGTCAGGTCATAATTTGCAAATCAGGGAAATCCCGTGCAAATCAAGTTCTGAGCCACAATGGTAAGTGAATACAATATTTGTCAAAATAAGAGCAAAACTCAATATATATTAGATGACATGGTTCAAACTTTGGTATATATTACTACATCAGACCAATTGAACATCCAGCTGACATGTTTTAGGCATATTTTCACCAGAAACATGATTCATCCCACCTTCTTGTTACTGGAATATCGGAAATGAATGAGGATTGTGTGCTCACAATATGGAAAGCACAGGAAGAAAGGAAATCTGTCTGGCTGTTGAATGCTGTGTGTGGATTGGATATCTATCTATCAATTCGTACATATACTGATGACTCTTTTAAAAAAGCTATCATGGCGTACCCTCCTTTTCGGATTTGGAGCACTTACTGTTGGACTTTTGGTCTCCAAATATGCTGACAACATTCAAGCATTGGTTCAGCATGACTTTCCTGTTCCTGACTGGACTTTCTGGGATGGAATGCTTCGCAAAGGTCAAGAGCCTATTTTTCTTCAAGATGCTACTGTGACAACAATTTATACACAAATTGTTACACACACAGTTGAAGTCAATGTTGCTGAAACAGTGTTGGTAAGTCTGCCAAATTCTGGTTTTTTACTCTACCTGAGCTTTGTCCTCTAGCCTATCACTGCAGATGAGATGTAGAGAAGTGGGATAAATGTCTAGACAAACTTGAGGCTTATATTTATCATAGTTTGTCAGTGATTGTACTTCTTTGGAGATCCAAGGATCAGATACTATAGCTTGAGAAACATGATGGCAGACACCTCTTGTTCTAAACTCCCATGTCAATGCTTGCCGGTCTCTTTACATCTGGACGCCACTCACCACCTTTTGTTGAGCTGTCCACTATATCTAGTGGATACAACAACCCTTCTTTTGATGATCTTCATGAAGATGTGTGTGCAGTGTTACTTTCTGATATTATGGAATTTACAATTCGAAAAATAATCAGCCTCGAAGGCACCACTTTACACCAGATTCTGCAAAGAAGGGTGGTCAGGATCTTCCTTACAAGGATAGCCAGAGAGGCAAGGCTGTTGATAAAAGACTTGAACAACTTCCTCATATCAAAATGTACGTAGCCACTGGCATGGACTGATTTCATGATAGCTGCTGAATGTGTCTGCTTCATCCAGGGAGGAGAGAATGTCATCCATGTAAGACTATCACATATGCGAGTGAGAAGTCAGCTTATTTTAGCTTGAACAGATCAAATGCCCCCCGTCATAAACAACACAAGGCTCCCAGATCTTCGGAGTTACTGAAGATCCTCAAAAGCGATATTCACTCTCTTTTGGAGCAGGCATTGCCAGACAGTGATCACAATGGGCTGGTTAATATTATCTGTGCCTCAACAACACCCGGGAAAGATTCCCAATATGCAGAGGGTATCATTGAGCTAGGTCTTCGGCAGGAGCCGCTGGGGGAGAAGGATCGAAAGGACTTGATTAGTAGCATCCTGTCACGGGTGTATAACTATCAGTTCAGCGAGCAGTGAGTGAATAATCATTTGAATGCAATAAACATTTATACATTTAATAGCTATGATTCTGTGCCACCTACTACAGATCATCCTACCACCGTTAAGAAGGAAGGGGCAAGTACCTCCAAACAGAAAGATATTCCCCCAATCCGATCAGTGGAGGAAGGATTCAGCAATCTCTCCATTGTATCTGCTTCCCAAGGCTTTCGGTCCAGGACCTCTGCTGGCAGATTCGTTTACCATACAACAACATCCCTGTCTAAAATCAAGAAACCACCTCCCACAGGCGACATCGAGCTTAATGCTGGGGACCTTTTCATTCACATCTGTACTGGACAGCAGCCGTCAACACGGCAAGTGTGGTTGTATAACACTGCAGGAGAATGGGAAGATATTACTGAGGTCTGGGAGAAGCGGGCACTCTTAGTTCATCCTACCAAAGCTGACCGGTTCCTTACTGTTCGGGATGACCTGACTCCGAATTGGATCCTGAGGGCCAGTTTGGATCAGTACCAATCATCGCGATCCCGCAGGGGCCAGTCCAGATCTGGGTCTATTGCTTAACTAGATATAGTGAATATCAAGTTCAGCACATATATATGTAGTTCTGTTATGCACATATTTTCTTTGTGAATCTATATGGTCTTTACCACTGTATGAATTGCACCGATAAAGATGCCCATGTAGATCTACACTCCTTGCTTCAGGGGAATTCAGTAGCTAGTGTTATAAGATTTTCAGCTCAATGGTTTCATGTTTCAGGAGAAAATGGGACCTCTAAGGATGGTCTTCGACAGTGTGAGCAAGTGTGAGGATTGCATATGCCTTACATCTCAGCCAACATCCAGACAATTCCAACTCAGCTGATTCCCACAAACCTACCTGATTAGGCATGGTAGAATCCTGATTCAGAAGGGAAATCCATGGCTTTGACATGGGAAACCAATGGGAACTGCAACCTGGAACGATCAGAGCCACAACAAGGGATCTATCTACACACCACCATACCAGTTTCTGTGATACCAAATGCGCTACACAAAACATGATACCCACTACCGCGAAACACTCCTGCAAGCCCTTGCCACATAAAAGCCACAAAACTCAACACTTATGGTAGAGAAGCAGGCACATGCACCAATCTCAGCGGACGGGCACCCCAACCCAACGTGCATGCGACAACTGTCCTAGCCAGAAATGGTCAATTTGATACAAAAACGAATGATACACAAAGAATCGAGGCCAAGGAGAAGGTTGGTGTGTTCAACTGAAGGTCCACAGCCACCTAGTGAGGACATGTATTCCCCACTGCAATATTGAATGATGATTCACGAGCAGCAGTGGTTTTGCTTGTAAGCAAGAATTTCTGGTTTGCATCCATTTGGGTGGAACAATGTTCCCCCAGACCCCCTCCTTTCGCCTGGGAGTGAGTCTAATTTTTTCGGTGCATTTTTTCTCTGGGCTAATTTTCCTTGGGCATCAAACCGTCCGTATTACGGTTACGGCGTAAAGAAAATAAGGGCGGTAACCGTAAGCAAATTCAGCATTTATGGGACGGGGACTTGAGACCTGTACCCGTACCGTAACTGCCCGTTACGGCCGTAACTAAATGTTTCCGAAGTGTTTGACAACTTTTAGCATTTTCTTTTCAGTTTGAAATTGGCCGATTTACGTGCCAGATGCCTCGAATGGACAGCAGAAGGTCAACCGTATTTACGGGCCGTTGAAGTGTAGTTTTACAGGACAGGTTGATGCCCTAAATTTTCCTTCAATTATCTTTGGGGCACTCTTTCGGGTGCCGGCCCGGATGGCTGGGGTTTTCCACCCCAGACCCTGATTGCTGTGCAAGGCTGGTGCTCACCGCTGGGGGCCGCTGCACAATGCTTTTTGCTCGCAGCAGGGCCCACTGTGTGGTGCAAAAAAAAAAAAAAAAAACGGGTCTCTTGCAAGACTCAAACCATGGACTTTTGCGGATTGCAAAACAAGTCAAGGTTGGTGTCTCAGACCTGTCCGGAAAACATCTGCTAACGGTTTCTTAAGATTGGTGAACTCGGGCCGCTCGGGGTTAGTCCTGTCACAACCCGTCACACATTTCTGGTGTGAGTTTGAATTTCATGATTTTGTCTGATTGGCCAATGATGCAGACACGTCGCTCTTGCGACATTGCACCCATAAACACTGTTTTGGCCAGGGCCGCGATGTAGCATGCAACTGTTGAGGAGCACCACACACGGTTCAGTGGGGCTATTTGCTGATGATGATTTTTGGTAAGTTGAACACCGTGCCGCTGGCAACAAACTGAAAACTTAAGAAATGTGTGCGCAGTGATGACGAGAAGCAGCCGAGTGGTATTTTGCCAAGCAATCTAGGCCAATTTTGTCGTGTCAAACCAAAGTTGATAAGAACAGTATTGGTACATTTTGCAGGAGAAGAAGGACCTTACACCTTGGTGGCCTGCCACAACACAAATAATTCAACTAACGGATCAGCTTGAAAAAGAACGAGCCGGCGAGGCCCCACGTGGAATGGCAGAAAGGTACGGTTAGACACCCAGCAGATGCGGATTTCATCACTGGTCCATGCGTGACAGGCTCTGCTGGCGAAAGCAAACCATTTTCAGCATTGATCCCTGAAAGTTGTTTGTGATGATGCTCCCCGCAAGTTGTTTGTGACCCAAGTGATAGATGGGCAGCTGCATTGGCCAGCAGATTGTGCACCCTCCACGACATCCTCCGGTTCCACCACCGTGAAGGGGACTTCAACCCTGCAGGCCTGAAAAAATGACTACACAGTGATTCCACTGACAGATATTCAGACCCAGGGAGTCACTTCTGAGTGCTGTGTATCCTTTCATATACTGGTTGAACATTTCAGATTTTTGACTGAGAAATTTGGTAAAAACTATTTTGAATTTTACACCGATTTCTCAGTTGAAAATAAGTGAAAAATTTGAAGCTTTTTGGTAGATATTTTGTGATATTTCAATTTTTTCAGCATTTTTTGACACAAAATCAAGATTTCCATCAAAAGGTTTCAAGTTTTTTCACCAATTTTCAACTGAAAAATTTGTGTGAAATTCAAACTAGTTTTCACCAAATTTCTCAGTCAAAAATCCGAAATGTTCACCCAGTGATATAAGCAAATACAATTTTCCCTACTTTTTCATGGTCCACTGATGTCTCACTCCAGTACACTTAATCCTGCATAGGACTCATGTGGCTTTGGACAGCTAGTTATAAATGCTAAGGTGGCTGGTCTCTAAGTTGCAAATGGTAGTCAGGTTGTACATATGCTTGTGTGTGAAACAATAAAAGAAAAATGGGTCCTGCGCGGCAGACCATGACAGGCACAGCCTCAGCCCATACACCCAAGTTGATCATTGTTTGTATTATCATCTCTTTCAGAGAACCATATTGTGTACGTTTCAGCTTATCACTAGCCATTATCTAACCTCAAAGATTAGAACAATGCCACCTTCCTTGACCCGGTGCGACTGCACTGTTTGGTGCCAACACCAATATCCTGAAATGACGCGTTCTACACGGAATAACCATAGAATTGATGATCAAATTGCCCGAGTTCAAGCCATGCTTGGAAGAGATAGCAGCAGTGGTCTTCAAGACCACAGGCAGCATAACAGCAGGATTCAACATCCAGCTATCCCAGTTCAGTCTCACACAAATTTCCAGAACAATTCTGGACATAATCCATCTATCCATACTCGACCTCTGTCCCGTAGAGCTCAGTCTCACATACCCCCTCCACAATCAGGTACTCTTCAAACCTCTGCTCCATTGACTGCACATGCAGACGCTGCTCTGAAGCTCATGGAATCGGAAATCACATCACGTTCCCTCTTACCTTCCACTTCCTTGGCAACACCCCTCATATTTGTAAATGCCCCACAGCACTTCAGCCATTATGAACACCAATTGCAATTGACACCAAATTCTGGAATATACCGGTTAAAGCCAGGATCCTGGATTAATGCACAGTTTTTGGAGCAGGAAAATCGTCTCTGGGAGATGCTTGGTCTGGCACATATTCTGCCTCCATGCACGCGGAAGGAGGCACTTGAGAGTAGAATATGGAGAGAGCTTGACAGGTGTTCCATGGAGAAAGAGTTGCATTGGAATCAACAACGTATGAATCTGGATATGGGCCAGGTCATTGTCAACAACGGTGTGTAATTTTCACAGGCAAAGATTGTTTCATTGCTCAGCCAGTTCTACAGAGATAAATTTTGTGCCAATTTCAAGATGGGAGCCCCGTGTTTTGGTGTCTATGGTTGTCACTGCAATGATGACAGAGTTGTTTCATGTACCTCGCCATGGCGGGGTTACCCTCCTGGCAGGGCTTCGAGATGTGCTAAATGCTGGTCCAGACCTGCAGCAAAAACCCTTTCAAAATGTGCCCAAAGATCCCCGCACAATATATTCTCATCTGAATCTCGATCCAGTCACAGAAACACATCTCTGCTGTCCAGCCTGCTGGGCATTATCATCATACAGTGCTGCAGACAACCCAGTAACAAAATCACATCCTGATCCAGATATACCTCTGTGTCAAGAACAGATCACTTCAGGAAGTGACATTTGTGGAGAGGAATTATGGAAAAAGGAGGTTATTCGAGGAAAAATTCACTGCACCCCAAGGCTTACTTATGTCCATCAACTGCTGAAGAGCTGGCTTGGTCGTCTCCTGTCCAGACCTGGATTCGAAGACATCACTGACCAATATCCAATCACAGCTTCTCAGAGAGGAGAAGATGAGATGATATCTGATATTTGGAGTTCCCCAACTATCAGAAATCTCAAAGGACCAGATAAAAAACCCTTCCTCGACTTCCCAGCAGGAGAAGGTCGCTATTTGTTTGGCTTTGCATCTGATGGGTTTAATCCATACTTCAACAAGACAGCAAAACAAGTTGTTACCTGCACATCCTTCTTTGCAGTCCTGCTGAACTTGCCTCCTCACCTTCGATATCTTCCAGAAAATATGTGTCTTCTGGGAACTGTTCCTGGGCCAAATAAGCCATCGCTGGGGCGTCTGAACCCATTCCTGGACCTCATAGTGCGAGACTTTTTAGAATTTTGGTCACCTGGTGTCTTCTTCACAAGAACGCACAAGTATCGATCAGGTCGACAAACAAAAGCCATGCTCATACCACTTTCGTCAGATATGCTTGCAGCACGCGAAACTGCAGGATTTAGTTCCAGCACCTCCACATATTTCTGTATATGCTGCCACATTGACATGGGTCACATCGAAGAATTTGATCATACAAAATGGCCACATCGGGACCACCAGCAGCATTTACAACATGCATATGCTTGGAAAAATGCACTAACAGAAAAAGAGCAAGAAAGACTTGCAAAAGTGAATGGAGTGAGGTTCAGCTCCCTTGTTACACTCCCATACTGGATTGCAGTTCGATATGTTCTGGTGGAACCAATGCATGCACTGGACCTCGATGTGATTGCCCACCACTGTCGAGATCTGTTCCGGATTGATATGGATGCAGATGGTGGGGATGGTTCCGAGCACAGAGTAGCAAGACCTTCAAGACCAAGTAGAGAACACCTGGGCTTGGTTCTCAAGTTATTTCAGAAGCATCGTAGAGCATCAGATCTTGTTAAAAGGTTGCTCAAGGATGATTTCGTTACATTTTCTGCCTTGTGGCACATATGTAATGACCGAAACCTTCGGATATGTGGGAACAGGAGAGACTGGTTTATCCTGCGTATAAAAGTTTGGGTTGGTCCTGCACTCTCTGAACAAATGGTTTATACTAATTGTGTTGACAGATGGATGAGACAGAGATAACAGATGAAGACCTCCTTCAGGTTCCACCTCAAAAACCTTCTAATCCCACTGTTCAAGATTTAATCTTGACTGCAACTGCTGCCATATCAGCACAAGCAGTGAATCACCCTGTTATGAATCAGGTTGATATCCAGAAGTGCATACAATTAAGCAAGGCTCTTTACCGGGGGACCAAATTTGAGAGCATAAACAGTAGACTTGATATTTTCCGCCATCTTTGCCGCATACGTGCAGTCTCCGAAGAAGGAACTCGAAAAATCCTTTATGACAGGTTGATGCTATTGGTATGCTCATTCCCTTTAATAAATAACATTGCCCCTCTAATGCTATAATCAGATTGCTACCGAAAAAGAGGCTTTACCACCTCCAAATCCAGAGGATCTTATAAATCGAGGTGCTGTCCTAGGAAGGGATGTAATGGAGGTAATATGGGCTGAGATGCGCCAAACAATACTTCCGAGCTGGGTTGCAGCAGCTCCTAGGAATTGGGGAACAGCTAAACGTGGAAAGCTCAGTGCCGACCATTGGCGCACAATTTTCACGATCCATCTTCCCATCACTCTTATTTGGCTTTGGCGTGATGAAACAGGACGGAAAAGGGATATGTTATTCAACCTGACACATCTGGTTGTCGCTATCCTTGCGGCCAACTTCAAGTCCACAAATGATGACTTGGCAGAAGTATATGACACTGCCTATGCGGAGTACATGATAGGTGTTGCAGAATTATTCAAGGAAAACACTATTACACCTAGCCAGCACTCTGCCTTCCATATTGGAGAGAATCTACGTGACTTTGGACCTCAACATTCCCGGGGTGCACAATTCTATGAGCGGTATATCCACATTCTTCAGTCTCAAAACACTAATTCGAAATTTGGTACGTGATAATAGTACAATGCCTGATTAATATTGACTCCTGTATGCAGGAGAAATGGAAGCAACTTTATGAATTCTACCAGCCGGGCAGCTAATCTCAAGGCCCTCCTAATGGACAATGCTCCAATTCGGTCCCAGGTTGCAGAAGCCATCAAAGTGTATGAACATGGATCAAATCGGGATTCAAGAGGGAGCCGACTTGCAAGTATGCTTGATCCTGAATCCTCTCTTTTTGATCTGGAATCACGCTCCCGATGGAGTTCACTATCCTCAATTGAGCGACAACTGTTACAAAGCTATTTGTCCTGGAAATACGAGGAGATTGATATTGAGCGCTGGCAAGCCACTGCTTCAATTATGGATCAGATCTCTATTGGTGGAGTTAAATATGCCAAAAAGAGTGTTTGCAAACGGGATGAAGATAGCTTTCTCATCTTTATTGTTCCAGGAACAGAAGAATTTGGGGTGGGACAGATTCTCAACATCTTTCAATATTGGCACACTACCTCGGATGGCACTGAGATCAAAGCCATGTACCTGGCTGTAGATCGGTTCAGCTCCAACCCTACACTGGACAGACAGGATCCTTATCGACAGCATTCACCTATATTTGGGTATCTATGTGATGTTACACCATTGGAAACCTGTATCATTGAAGTTGATCATGTCCAATGCCACCTTGTCTTGACCCCAAGGAAATATAAAGGTCAAGATTTGATGCATGTTATGCCACTGAGTCGGGTGTGTCTCTTTTTGTCTTGTTGAAATTTGTTTTTTAAGCAGTAATATCAAGGTAAATTATCAACACTGGTGGAAGGATAAAACTGGCCAGGAAGAAGATGAAGGGGAGGAGGAAGATGAGCACATGGATATGAATTAATTGTCCTTCTTACAGCTGGTTCCGAATTCCTTGAGACAACTCAATTTTTTTTTGTGCCGGAGATACCACAAGAAATTTTGATGTAGTGATAGCGACTACTCTTTTTGAATGCAAGTCCGGCGCATCACAATCTCATTGATTCCCCGTTTGATTACCGTCTCCTTGCTTCCAATTTTTTTTCGACCCCAAGGATGTCGCAAACGTCCTCTGTAACATAGCCAGCATCGAGGAGCCACAGAGGCGCTGATAGCACGGTAGACCATGGAAGGAAGAACAAAGAGAGGTTATCACGATTGCGCCTGAGATGATTTCCCGGGCCTAATGCCAAGAATGGTAATCGTTATCACTACATCAAAATTTCCTGTGGTATCTCCGGTGTAAAAAAAATTCACGTTGTCTCAAGGAATTCGGAACCAGCTGTAACCGTACTGTCAACTCAACCGCTTTTGACCCTCATGCATTCCCATGGCATGGACAGCAGCTAAAACTGTTAAGTCATTGGTATCCCTTTCTTCTTCATTGAACTTTTTAGAATCAGATTACTGTTGAGGTCAGAGAGCATTTGAAACTGACACGATATCTCTCAAGATGGGATTTGAGGACTTGAATCTCGTGTTGAGCTTTGTTGTACTTTTTCGTTATTGTATCCTGCACACAATGCTGTTCTAAAGTCTGATAACAAAACCTTTGTGAACCACCCACCAATATCTTGAGCTCTTGTTTCAGGAGGGTTATATCCCTGTTCAAGTTGGTTTCATTCTTTTCTGCCTCATTCTGCACCATATCAAGAGTCCGCTAATAGGGATGTGAGCCTTCCAGTTGATGAGAGGCAAATAGCAAGAGTACTCTGTCATTCCTGCTCTGTAACCTCATTCTTTTGAGGGCATCTTGTGCACCACTGTACCGTTCTCGGAGCACAATGATTCGGCTCTCGAGGAGGTCATTGCCAACTTGAAGGCTCTTCAACTGGACCTCATATTGATGCTTACTTTCCCAGGCTTTTTCCTCTGCTCTTCTAAACTCCGATGAGTGGGAATGGATGGAATAGTGTGTCACAATGTAAGGAGGTAACTTACAGTGTAACTTGTGTCAGTTCCTCGTTTTTAGACTTCAATTTTTGGTAAATGACTTGTGAAGTATCGAGATGATGATTCAAGCTAAACAGTCATTTTCAGACTGCAGGTAGTGACATCCAGAACAAACAGAAGGTGCTCGCCTTCTGATACATCTGCGAAGTTGTTTGAGACGCTGTTGAAAATTGAAAATATTAGAGGCCACTAAAACCCAATTCAGTTATATCCCAAAATATTTCCCAGACACCAACATATGGAAATGACAATAATAAGAGGGGTCACAGAGAGACTGTTCTCATCATTGGCCATTGATGCAAAATTTGCAATTTGATCAGTTAGTGATTGTGTAGTTTCTTTGTGCTCTGCACGCAAAGTTCTACAAATATCAGAAAAATATATGCAATCCCGTCATTTTTAATGGAAACATACTGCATAGCAAATTCTGAGGACCTGTATTTTAATTCATGTTTTTCCAACCTGAAGCATACAATTAGGTAACATATATCAATATTCAGTGGAAAAAAACCAATACAAGATAACATGTGCATGAACAACTCTGAGTCGATGGCGGAGCCTTGTTGCAACACCATTCACTGTTCTTGATGAGTATATTGTCCTGCAATTTGCTATTGCCACCCACGTGCACAAATAAGCAAAGTGTATTGACACTGGGTTTCTTCCAACTCAGTTACCTGGATTTGTCATTAGAGTTACAGTATTAGAGTGCACAAATTTCAAATTGCCTGTTGTGACAGCTCCGAAAGCTGCAACTGGAGATCAAGAAAAGAAGGTTCTGCCAATGTGGATGCTGATGTGCCAGAATCGTTTTCAAAAGACTTGGCTGCCAGTTGCTCTTCCAGCTGCTGGATTTCAACCTCTTTTGAATTGAGTAATACTAGATGATCTGAAGAATCCTTCAGAGCTTGTTCAAGTTTTGCTTTGCCATCTTCCAGCTGCAAGCACAACTCTTCTTTTTCTTTTGTCGTTGTTTGCTTCAACTGATCCAATTCCTTATCATGTAACAGTTTTAGTCTCTTGGTGTTGACCACTGCTTGTTCCCTTTCATTTTCTAGCTTTGACTGGATATTTGTGACATCAAATTTGTCTTTCTCCCATCCCTATGGCAGAAATAAATCAGCAACAGCCAAACATCCTGACAGCAAGTTTCCTTAAGCTCTTTTTGAAGAGATAACTTCTCTGTTAGCTTTTCTTGATACATCTTCTCAAAGTTGTCTGCTTTTCTTGGTCCTTTTTGCGCTCTTCCTCCCTGCATTAGAGTAAGTGAGTTGGTGAAGATGAACTGCAGCACTTCATACTGTTGAGAAATAAGTGCATCCTTCTCTGCAAGTCTTTTCTTCAACTCCCGCAACTCCTCTTTCCTTTGAGTTGCATTTGAGTTGACACTTCCCAGTGCAAGGCTTGTCACTTGAAGTTTATCATCCAGATGTTGCCTGGATTTCCCATTTAAGCTACCTTCCTGCCAAAAAAATATATTTTTACCTACATTGATGCTACCATGTGGTCAAATTCCTCTTCCTTCTTCTCATATTGTTCTTGTATTTTGGCATATTCATCTTCCAATGTGTCCAGTTTTTTTTGACATTTATTAGCCTCTTTTCTGACAGTGCTATGATCCTTGTATAGCATATCATAGTCCTTCCGAAGAGTTTCAAGTTCCGTTTTGAGTTCTTGGCCCTTGCAATATGTATTCCAGCGGAAATTATAAAGATGTTCCCGTCTATGGTATCAATTTCAGTGAAAGTTAAAAGCTTTGATGATAACTTACGGTTCAGAGACTCTGTTAGAGTTGGCCAGTGCCTGTGCAATACCAGAATTCCTCATGCTCTCTTCAAGTCTGGCAGCATCATCTTTTGGCATGCTTTTAAACACTTCTAGATAGCTTGCTCGATTGAGCAAAATGGCCAACACCAGAGAGTTCATGTGAACAATCGCTTGTTTGGTTTCCACATTGTCTATAGCCATCTGCTCAATTCGAGCAATACGATCCAGATCTGGAACTACACATTCTAGAGTGGGTACATGGACCACATTCTCAAAGTAAACCATAATCTGGAAATAAAGTTCTGTCAGTATCTTCCAGTGACCCCCATAGCTCAATCTAGTGAGCATGACAGCAGCTGGTTGACCAGTGCCCTCTGGTGTAATAAAGCCACTAGATGATATAATCAGATGTCTGAGCTCCAGATGGTAGGAAAACACTCCCAAAGGCTGCAAAAGTTGAAACCAACGCTGGCCCTGGTCATGCCCCAAGTTGTGATAGTCATCAGAAAGGTTAAGGAGGCTCAGAAAAGATGTGAAAGCCTGGATGTGGTGGTCCATGGTTGAGCTATTGATTACATAACCAGTGACCTTAATAATCAGATAAATATGGTAGTAACTATAGCCAGACAAGTGGCACATGGGAAAAAATGGTTATGTCACCATCTGGAAATGTTACCGAAACTATTAGTTTCAGCAATTAATTAAGGTGATCACAGACTGTACCAGAAACTAATGCTTACATGCTTCCTCAACCAGTTCCTGAAATTAAAAGTTTCTGCTGTGTTTTCCACGAGTCCATAAAAAATAACTTATTTCCTAGCTTGGTAAGTTAACTTACCACCCAAACTTAACGGTGCTGCACTTAACTTTTTTTTCCCCCACACTTACATTGTTCACAATTCATGGCATCCCACACCGATACCTTCATAAAATTGTTTTCTAGACTGCCTGTAAGCCCTTTCATGGACCCAAATTAATTCAGAATAAACCATTCATTTTCCATGGTGTTATTCTTCAATCATGCCCGAATGGGATTTCAGTTTTCGGATGCTCCGACTTTATTTTCTGGATAGTAAGAGATCAAGTAGGAGGATGGAAACTTTGTTTCGCAGGTATCAAGGTTACTCATTTATGTATCTACTGAGACAATTTCGAGGGCTGTGGGCTTCTAATTAAATTCAGAAAATGGCTTTGTCCCATTGTGTCATGCTGTCCCATTCGGGCGTGTATGACTGTACCTCACTTCATTTAAATTCCGCTCCTATGGTTACCTCACAGTACTTATATCAAGGTATTTTAGTTTTTCCTATGAACCACAGCATTGTTATGTTGAGTTGAATAGGCCTCTTTTTATGGTATTTTGGCTTGTGCAGTTGATCACATCCAAACCAAACTCAAACCAGACTGTTGTGTCGAAAACCTAGGTGGTTTCAAAACCCCGTGCCCATCATGACCTGGTTAAGGTGTCGAGCGCTGTTAGACTGCTGACTCCCATTACTTGTGTCGAGCTTCCACTGGCTGTGAAACTCGGACTGAAGAATCTTGAATGCAGGGAGTACTGAGACAAGTGTTGGCAAATGGTAAGGAATACATGTGGCATGCTACGTGTATATATGTGACTTGGTGAACTACCTCCATGGAGATGCAACACATTGACCTGTGTTGAGCTTGCAGAATAGTGATGTCAAAGTCCGGTTCGGTTCAGGTTCGGGGCCACTGTGACCAAACACTGAACCTGAACATGGCATTCGGTTCAGACATTTGTTGAACCTCGAACCCCCAGGTTCAGGTTCGGTTCAGGTTTGAACGTGTTCGAACCTATAATTTTTCTCCCTGCTTGAATTTGCAAACTAATGATTGAAAAACACAAGGAAAACCACCAAATATGTCGCAAATTATCCATCAACGTTGTCTGGGGCCCTTTAACCTCATTGTTGGCAGCCTCGAAAGGTGTTTTACAATTTCTAATTTTGGCAGTGCCCAGAAAAATCATTCACGGCGGCGATCAAAATCTATTTCCGTGGGAAATCTGGCGAAGAACTATAAAATATAGTTTCCCACCCAAATCTTTCCCGAAGAAGTAATTGAGAAGTATTCAGAATTTTTCCTGTCAGATTTCTACTGGAAACAGATTTGATCTTCCCATGGGAAAAAATTGAGAAAACTGCTAACTTTTTCCCGCAGATTATCCGGGGGAAAAAGGCAAGGTTTTTCCAAAGGAAAAGATCCGGCCGGAAATTTCCATAGGAAAAAGAAAGCATGTTTCCTGGGGAATGACCATATATAGTAATTTTCCAGGAAAAAGACCGACTTTTTCCTACGGAAATCTCCGGCCGGATCTTTTCCCTTGGAAAAACCTTGTCTTTTTCCCCCGGATAATCTGCGGAAAAAAGTTAGCAGTTTTCTCAATTTTTTCCCATGGGAAGATCAAATCTGTTTCCACCGGAAATTTGGCAGGAAACATTCTGAATATTTCCCAGTTTCTTCTTCAGGAAACAAATGGGTGGGAAATTGTATTTTATAGTTCTTCGCCAGATTTCCCACGGAAACAGATTTTGATCGCCGCCGTGATTCATGACCTATCAGAAACAATGGAGCAACAGTGGAGAGCTCAAGAGACATCTCCAGGATTTTTCCGGCAGCAGACAAGTGGATTCCGGCTGTCGTAACACCAAATTTATGTCCAAAAAGGCACCAAAATTCATGAAAAATCTCCAAGGATACCTTTGTTGCGGTTCGCGGTTCGAACCTGTTCAACGTCTTCCAAACGCCGAACCGAAAGTCCGGTTCAGGTGTGGGGATTTGCTGAACCTGAACCTAAACTTTGCGTTCAGTTCAGTTCAGTTCAGGTTCGAACCAATTTTTTGAACCGGACCTTGACATCACTATCGCAGAACACCAAAACTTGACATGTTGGTAACTCAGCCTCAGAACTGTGCTAGTGGACCATTGAATGAATGGGTCAAGTACCCATGATGGGCCTCCATCTCCAGCACAGAATTTGCCGGAAAGTTGTGACATGTGTGACCAAACTCACCCCACGCAGACCGAATTCGGATGGATATCTTTCCTCTCTATGCCGGTCTGCCAGAGAGGTAGGTAATGAAGAGTAACGTTTTGAGGCATTGTGGGAGATCACGAGTTCAACTGGTGGTTGGTGTTTTTTTTATTGTTTAATTGAGATACTGGGCTCCACGCAGTGCGCCCAGCGGTGAGCTCAAGGCCTCGCACCACAATCAGGGGTCTGGGGTGGAAAAACCCAGCTGTCTGGGCGCTGGCACCATCTGGGCCGACACCCGAAAGAGTTCTCCAAATATTCATTAAAAAAATTGCAGAACAAAAAGTGACCCAAAGTTGAAGTAATTGGACTGTCTCCACCAACTCTTACCTGTCGTCAGGCAAAAGAAGGAACTCCATCAAGCACTCCCTTTCAGCAGTACTATTAACATATTGGCTCAGTGATGTTGCTGGCCACTGCTGCCAGCTACTATAAGTATATGCATTTCTCTGCTTGAGACCATCCAACACAGATGAAGACCGACAGAGAATCCATATCTTTAACTGCTTTTAAGGGTGAATAATCCAATCAGCAGGGTCGTTACCTGCCAGTTTCACATTTCATCCATTTCTGGTCCTCCTAAAATAATGCAAATAATCCAGCAGTCACAATAAATAATTCAGAGCAAGCTGGCCTCTTCAGAATTTTTGGTGCATGTCACGGACAGATTAAACTGGCCACAACAGTGACCTGCTGAATATCACATGATTCACTTTGCTTTGCTTCTCGACATCACAGTACCAACTGTCTGCTGCCTTGTAGTGCACAGCAGGCAGTCAAGGAACGTTGACAACACCAGAAACCACAATACTAAGCCCACAAACGTGCACGGCGCTCTTGCTTTCAGGTAAAATCAGCCTTTCCTACAACTAGTACTCCATGCAGACACGGATAGAACACTTCTAGATGCAAGAATATGGGCCTCGTGAAGCTCAAGCTGCCTGCCAAAAAACCATACCGCCTTAATTCTGCACTAATTCTGTGTCGGAATCAGAATTAAAAAGGTTGTATTGCAATACTTAGCCTCGACAATGCACATTTTCTCTTGATGCGCTGAAATAACACAGTCACTCTTTCAATAAAAGGAAGATGAAATCACTACGGCATGCAGATTGTCCGATAGAGGTGCTGAGCTCTTAATATTGACTTTCCTTCAATGCTGAACGTGCTATTCAACATACCGCTTGGGTTTGGGTTGGGTTACTTTATTTTTCCTGTTCTTATCTCCTCCGTGCTCAGGACCGAAAAGCCATTGATCTGGGCAGCATTTTCTTCAAGAAGTGTGCAGGCTAGACAGAGAAAAACACTTAGCACATTCAGCCGATGTTTCTTGCAATTTCTCCATAAATGCATTTACCGCAGTTGTTCAAGTTTGTTGGTGTAATTGGTAAGCTGAGTGTTGAAACCCAAAACATCAGTGGGATTGGTGGGTGCGTTCCTCGAACTCCTCTCATCTCTCTCTAACTCTTTCCTTTTTGGAATTCATTTTCGTGTTCTGACCCCATGGGACCCAGTGTATTGAAATAAAAACCCTTTTAAGCCCTCTATAGTCTCAACGCAATCCCCCTCTGCTTGTGATAGACAGGAAACTCCCACCCCCAAAGCCTCGATGGAACACTCTTCTGGAAAAAAGTGGTAAAAGCCCTGAATCAAACTTTTCTGTACAAGTCAGAAAGATTGATGGAATTGATCGTGATCTTTGTCTTG
The DNA here is from genome assembly GCA_029281795.1 of Mycena crocata. NCBI lineage: Eukaryota > Fungi > Basidiomycota > Agaricomycetes > Agaricales > Mycenaceae > Mycena > Mycena crocata. The sequence continues at coordinate 48,129 of JARJCP010000181.1, forward strand.
ACTTTGTGCAGTGCTTCCTGGCTTCGAAAACCCAGGATATTATACTGTTGAGATGTTCGATAATTCCACAAAATGCTGATTTTTTTTTAACCACTGCTGATGCCCTAATTGGAATGCCAACTTATGCCGCACTCGTTGTCGATTTTTGTTTGCAGCGGAGGGAAAGGAAGCAGGCTATGCCACTTGCATCACCCTCATTGTTCTTGGGTGGGGCAATGTGCAGCACCATCAAATAATATTGCCGCCATCAAAATTCCCGCTGCCGATGTGATGGGGTCTATGCTCAGAGCTATGGCAGGTCTATGCTTGCAGCCAATTATATAATATAGACGCAGGTCTACCCGGAGGTCTGCCCAGAGGTCTAATAGACTGGTCTATAGACCTTGCTCCCTGTCGATCCAATGTTCTCGTACAAGTACATTTTCCTAATGCGGAATTTTCTACAAAACAAATAAAGGTCCACATTTGAGTTTCCTAATCAAGACCAAGCACCGGATCTTGAAATCCTAAGAGTCAGATGATGCAAATTTATTCCTTTTTTGGAATGTTTGGTCACAAAAAATGATTGAGATATCCGGGGTCCGGATATTTCAAATACCCGGATCCCAGAAATAACAATTACTTCTTCAGGAGATAATTCATATTCTTGATATTTTCAGTGGCCCCAAATCCCAGATAAGTGTCGAGTAAATCTCATACATTCCCAATGTAATCTGCGCCAGAAAATAGTGGGAAGATATCTTGATTTTTTTTGATTTACTTGGACTTTTCTCCAGATTTGCAGCTGTGGATTATTGGGGTCTCCCCCCAGTGTTAGCCAACGAAGTCCTGGATGGATTATCTGGTACTTTTTTCTTCTTTCTCTTCGGCCTATAATTTGGAACCGTTAGCTATAAAAAAGAAGTACACAGTATCAACGTGAACACAAACGCAGCACGACCCGTCAAGGGGAGGCAGTCATCACATTGGAAGGCCTCTGTCGACCGTGATGCAGAAGCTCTGGCATTCCGTTGACATGCAACATGGGACCGAACTTTGCACACTGTGCATGCGATCCATGTCTGCTCAACAGCATCTGGATTGTCTGCCGGATCACCTTGTTCTCCACACCGACACCTGTACACAACGGCTTCCTTTGCAGGTCTAATGGCAGAAAAGACAGGAGGGTCGGCAATTGATTGTTGATTAGTGGCTGAACCTTTCTCGTCATCCGAGTCATCCACTACAATCGCGGTGCTGCGCCGAGATCGTTTGGTGGGTCGGGTTTCATCGGAGACATCATCCTCGGAATCATCAACCATAAACCGAACACGCTTCGGATTACTGAGTGGTGGCTGGGAGGAGACGAAGTCAATCCAGTCGGTGCGCTGCGCCGAACGACCTAGCCAAAACCGGTCTTTCGCATCCATCTTGTTGATGTTGGGAAGATTTAGACCAACAACATCCGGGACTGTGTATGGCGGAGCGTTAGCAGATGGTGACAATGGGTTGAATTGAATCGAATGTATACGCTGTGCAGTTTCAACTTGAGATTTGGCGAAGAATGATTGTGCACGAGTACCGCCGCGCAGATGATATACAACAGCAAAGGTACGCCATCCGGATTCCGGTTCGATTTTACCGAGAAGCGCTGATAGCTTTGCGCCCCGATTATTGATGGAGTAACCTTGGTTTTGCATGTCGTCGTAGTCGTACACCTGCTTCATATCCGGCGTAAAGGTGCATCTAAAATGACCATCATTGGTCCATGCCCGGCCCACGATATCATAGATGAGACCGTGTTTGGTCTCTGCTTCACGGGTCAGTGGGCGGATATGCTTCGGAAAATTCCACTGGGGTGTCCTGCCGCGCCCAGTGGAAGGCATCTCGAATATGAGGACAACCGGGATACCGAGAAATATGTCATGAACTGTTGCCGCACCATCACAAGTTCTGGCGCCATCGTTGTCAATATTTCGCCAACACGACGGGCTCTCTTCCGGGCGTTTATTGATTTTCACACGTTCTCGGAACCATTTCGCGACGTCGCCATCGTAGGACTCATAGGTGTCCGCAAAAAGATTAAAGTATGACCGGGATCGCAGGCATTGGAGTTGGAAGTGCCTTGGTGTCTGTTCGTCCCCAGGGCAAGAGCGAAACCGAATATCGTGTGCTTGGAAGTATGACTGTGCATAATTTGGCTGCGGGTCATGTCGATGGGAAATGATAGTCTCGAGCCATCCCTGTGAAGGTGTAATTAGAATAATGTTGTGCGACGAGGAAAGAATACTACAAATAGTGGTTTGTATGTGTACGGATCGGGGATGATTCTCGTCCTCCTCAAATGGTTTCGGAAATATTCCTTATGCTCAGCGAGCTCCCGAATCGCAGTTAATTCACTCGAGGAATCTTCCTCCAGCGCCTTGCGAAATGCCATGTGGTCAAAAAGTTGTTTTATGGCATCTGACTCAATGAGGGCTGCTGCTCGAGGCGAAAAATCCACATGAAATCCCCGGGATACTGCTCGAAATATCAGCTCTAATGAGGTATCCAAGTAACAGGAGTTTTTATGCCAGGGATAACTTGGAAGCCGCCGCGGAAGTGGGCCAGAGGCTGGAGGTGTTGGTGGCGGTGTGTTCGGAGGAGTTTCGCTTTGGCCCTTCGAACTTTTCCCAAGGAGATCTTGTGATGTGTCTGGTGGCCGTCCATCTTTTCGGTATGTACGACGTGACTTGTTGTGATCCCGCGATCTGTTTTTCAGAGGGTGTTTCCAATCTTCAGCAGCACCATACCGAATCTTGATACCCGCTATATGGAAATCAATGCCGCACCATAGTTCAGAGCTATAAACTTGCGACTCGGGGAAGTCACTTACAGTTGGCTGCCGTCGCAATACGTGCGTAATATTGAACCAAGTGAAGAAGTCCTTTCAATCCTGGGATAAGTTCGTGTTTCTTCCCGATTGCTGAATAAATTTTGAAGTGCTGCGATTCCTGGGGGTTGGTAGTGTCCGGCATAGAGTTCCAGTCCTGTATATGCATCTCGCGGAACGGTTTGAAAAGCATCTTCGCGTGACATTCTCGAGCCCACCATCGAACCCAGCCTTCTGCCTTGGGGAAATTTCTTACCAGCAGTTCCAGCTTTTGCATGAATTCGGTATAGTCCTCTACGTCCAGGAGGGCCATTGCTTGGTTAACAAATACATCCCGGAGACTTGGGTGCACCACAGCACTGATCTTCTTCACTCGATCGACCTGCGCTCGAGAATGCTGCCGACATCCCTTCAAAAGGGCGCTGCCCGCCTTTCTGAGTTCCTCGTCGCTCCTGGGATCATTGCGGCGTCTCCAGAACGCAACGAAGGCTTCTACAAAGCCCAGCCTTTCAGCGTCGCTAAAATCCACGACCTCCATAGGAAATCATCGTCAGGATGCATAGTACGATGAGTCAGAAAACAAGGACTGACATTTTTGAACAAGGAATCCCGTATTTCAATACCCTGTTTCTCGGCATAACCTGCTATGGTCTCGAAAAGGCAGAAGAAGTGGACAAAAAAATGGTCCTGGGTCGCACCATTGGTATAAGACATGATGCCTGGGACCCATCCATCGATGTCCAGGCAGTATGCGGAACTCATCAACAACAAGGCGTTGCGATCGATGAAGTAACTGTGTGCCCCATCTGAGACGATACCGTTGATTGCATCGCGGAGGATGACCTGAGTTTTGACAAGTTGGGCCAGCATGAAAGGTGTTTGCATTACGACCACAGTGTTGGCACCGAACTGCGAGTAGATGATAAAGTCTGGGTTCTCCTTCTCAAACTGCGCATATTCGGCGAAGTCTGAGTGGGGAAGATCACCCTGCTGCTTGGCCCTACGGCGTTCGGATTTTACTCGATCCTTGTTGAGGAGAACAGATGAAATCTCAGCCACCGATTCCTGAGGGCCATGAAGTCCAGGGCGGCCGACGAGGAGGGAGAGCGGCCCGACTTTAGGGTAGTCGTGGATAATCTTGGTGAATTTTTCGCGTTCTCCGGTCGTCATATGGAGGATGTGGGTCGGTCTGGGATGGTGATGTGTACCGCCGTTAACATAATGAACCCCATCGGCAAAGGAATATAGGGTGGATTGGATGCCGCAGTCGATATGACGGAGTCTTTTGCCGCACCGACAATCTTGAAGGAGTTGCTTTTGAATGCCCTTCGTTCGAGTCTGTGGGCGTACAATAATTCCACAGCTTTCGTTGTCACAATGGATGATTCCACGGCAACGTCGGCGTGTCTTCTTGCCTCTCGGCCACTCATCTGCGGTGTCGGATCCACGTTGGTCACCACCGATGGATTCGCAGGCCCAGTGAACAGGTAACGCATCGGCGGCATGAAACTCAGCCCATGTAAAATCCCTCTCAAAGTCGCCGTTGGGCCAAGGATCCCATTCAACCTCAACCTTCGGTTTTTTATCAGGATTAGGTGGCGCGTCATTGGTGGAGGACGACGAGGAAATCGAAGCGGCACGAGATCTAGGTAATACGGGAGCAGAGCGCATTGAAACATCGGAGTCACGGCGGTGTGTTTTCCGGATCTGATGATGCATTGAGGCAACTTGAGCAGTTCCTGAGGATGAAAGTAAAAGAAATTCAATTTACTGCTGGATTGACAGTCTTACCCCAGGTCGATGGCGTAACACCGGAGGATGGGCCGCCTTGTTCAATTGGCTGAGCCGGAGAAGTTATGTTGGATTGAGAAATATTGAGCATAGGAGCTGGAAAATGTGTCGTAAATTAAGATGAACACTTTCAGACAAGAAATATCCTTACCTGACTGATTGTTGGTCGACGGATTGATGTTGGTCTGGCCATATGCATTGGACAAACGGTATGCAATAATTTCGCCTTCATTAAAGGGATATTAAGTAATGAAGGTGACCTTGAAATTGAGGTAGGTACCGTTGTCGTTGTAACAAGGAATCATATTCAAGTGGTTGGGTGCTGGCTGCGCAGGAGCGTAAGTTGCAGCTCTGTCTGGCTCTCTCGATGCATTTTGGCCAGTAAAATAGCCTGCAACATGGCGGAAAAAACCCTGGGTTTTGTTTCCAGTAACAACTGGTGTATTGTAACTTTCCCATGTCTACTCACGAAGACCATGCGGAGACGCGATTGCTGCGCAGTAACTTTATAAGAACTCTGAACGAGACCACAATTCTGCGGGCAGGTTCACAGTGACAGTGGGACCAAGATGGAACAGCAGAGACTAGGACAAATAGTAAGCTTGTGTTGAGCCAAAAGTAGAGGGAGCCGGAGACGATGTATCAGTTGGTTTCGGTCGAGGGATGACGCGGCTGATTGCAAATTGTTTGGTAATGTGCTTGATGACAACACTTGCAAGCAACATCAGTCTCACGGTTCAAATACTTGAAAACCAGCGATGAAAATTGTTAACACTTGAACAGCAACACAGCACCAGGTTGAAGCGGTATTTGCCGGAGGGCAATCATCAGCTTGGTTTAATGGTTGTGAAATGATGCAGCCAACAAGGTCATCGCTTCAATATAAACAGACTTGTAGATCCAAAGATCTCTGTTGGCTGCACACTACATCCAACCCTCGAAATATAATTTTGACGATAATTAGCAACTGAATTCCCACGGTTCAACTACAAAATACAGCTGCAAATACCTACCAATGGGGCTTTTCGTCGGTTCATTTATGTGGGATTCCCCGTCATGTTCGTGTTAGATACCCGCTCTTTCAGGATTTTACCAGACAAGTAACGAGAGCAATACTAGTTGGGAAATATGAGCAGAGCCAGTAACCAACTCCTTTCCCTGCTATCTACTGCAAAATTCCTGTGATGTCCTGCTTTGTCAATGGTTAGGAGGCATCGTGTGCCGATGGATAACTGCTCAGTATCCAGGCGGCCTCCTAGACTTGCTTCAGTTTGCACCGACCATCCAATGAATTTCACTCCTTGAAGACAAGGTCTGACATTTACAGCCAGAGTTAACTGAGATGTTGTTTAAAGTGAGGTATTCATTCGGACTTAGTGGTGCTGAAGCCGCTACGACTGCAAGAATATTTATCGATACCAAATATTCGACTCAAGAAGCTCAAATCATCAGCATGCCTGAGATTTTGGGGACCATACCGGTTTCGATTAAAGAGCAGATTTTATTCCATCACCCTCTCTATTACTTAATTCATAGAATATAATACACGATGATCAGCATAGCTGTTGCGTCCCAGCAAGAAATTTAAATTAACCTTCATAATATCTGGTTCTCAGACTTTCCCTTCCTAAGCACATCCACTTCTGTGAGGCCAACTTTACAGCTTCCAGATACAATATACATCAGTGCCGATCGGGAACTACAGATTTCTTCGATCGAGATTGATGAGGCTTAAGCCACTATCCATATAGTACTCCTGCTGCCGCCATAGCATTGACATTAGTACTGTAGCATTGACACCTCCACGCTGCAGCATTGACGCATCCGTGCTGCAGCATTGACGCATCAGTGCCGCACCTGACGCATCGGTGCCGCAAGGGTGCCGCATCCTTGACGCATCAGTGCCGCATGAGTGACGCATCAGTGCCGCATCACTGACGCATCCCTGGCGCAGCATTGCCGCATCCTCGACGCATCTGTCCCAAAATTAGCAGTGGATTTTAGGCCCCCAAATGCTCGTTAAAACACGTATATTCATGCTACAAATACATCAACCCACAACAGGGGACTGTAAGGCACTTCAAAATGGAAGATAAGGTTAAACTTCCTCCGAATATGTTGGGTGTGGAGGATTAAAGTACTTGTGTTCACTCTTGTCGTCTTCTAGCACGACCTGACACTCATCAGACTCATTTTAAACACCATACACAGTGAATTATGAGGACGGGAGACGGATGCGGCAATGATGCGTCACTGATGCGGCAGTGATGCGCCACCAGATGCGTCATTGCGGCATTTTCTCCGGGCCCGAAATTTGCCCGTTTGTCACGCAAAATTTGGCCCTTGGTCGGATGGTCGAACTGGTAGAAAATGTCACGCGTCACGCCCCAGGTCGAACTGAACGAAATAATACAGTAAGTAATCTAATCACTCTGCCAGCGTTAACGCGGCGCGTTCAAACTACTGATGGCTTGTGATTCTCCTCCCTCCGAATCCCGGCGCCGGCGATCGACCGGAGTCGACAGACGCCGCGCGCGGATGTTTTCCCCTCTCCCCGGCCGTGCCACCACCTCAGACTCCAGCGTCATCCAGCTCTAGAACGCTCTCGACGGTCCCCGCTCCACTCGCTCGAATACCGTGCAAGCTCAGATGGCCTGCAAGTCTGAGTCCGGCGAATCGCAAAACCAGCGCTCCACCTCACCCAATTGTTCTGACAGACTCTCTGTGCGCTAGTAACCTCTTTTGCATCACATGCTGTCCTTTTATCCGATTCCACGAATCGCGTATCCGCGCCTCTGCCCTTCCGCTTTAACACTGCTGCGACGAATCGCAAAACCCCCTCACCCCCTCTTCGGCACTCTTCCCCTTCCAGCTCTTCTCTCTCCTGTACGGTCTATTTTTACATCCTTCTCGTGGGCCATCTATTTTACGAGACTCTATATTTGCGCATCTATTTTCTCCTCGTCGCCCGCGGCCGAGGCTCTCTATATCGTCCGAAGTCAGCTGCCAGTGGTCGGTCGGCCGGTTGTTGGGCTACTTGGTTAGGTATGGTCGTTCATTGTTAGGTATGATCATTCATTTATTTTCTCCTCTTGCCCAGATGTCAGCAGTTATCCCGCCCGAACCCGTTGGTGCCCGCGCACGCGGATCGGCTCTATATCTATAGGCTACTCTCTCCACAGCTGGGCTTCGGGGTCGTTTTTCTCCCGAACTTGAAGCTTGAAGCACTGCTTGCTTGGTTGGCAGCTTGGTGATTAGTTGGTTTATTTTCTCCACACCTCCACACCACGCCGCGGCCGAGGGTTCATCCCTCTCCCGAGGGATGGTTCATTATAATTGGTTGGTCATATGCATTGGTGTATTTTCTCAGTTCTGCTTGGTCGGTCGGTCCATCTCTATCCCGCCCGTCGCCCGAGGTATCCTATTACCAGGTTCCGTCCCGCCTTACTATCAGGCAGGTTCCGTCCGCGTCCGCGTCCGCACCCGCACCAGCACCCGCACTCGAACACAATTCGCACCCGAGAACGTACGTACGCAGGCCCAGCCTCGACTCGACTCGTCGGGTCATGAGATATGTAGCTCGAAGAAGAAGAAGAAGAACCGGAGTCTCCCGAGTCCGTCCTCTATTGTTCAAGTTTTCTTATACAACTTCTCCAAGTTCTCAACTTATCAAAGCCCAGAACACGAAAAAGATCGAGACGCTCCTCCCTTTCTTCTTTCAATTCCAACCACACCGCCTTCAGACCACACCACCTTCTTCAACCACTGATCAATCACCCTGCCTTGTCGCCCTGCCTTGCCAGACTTGTCTTGTCTTGCCCTGCCTCACCCCTCGCCCCTCCTTACCCGCACAAACACCCCACCCAGCTCGCCCAGCCAAACATCCAGGCCCAGGAACACCCTCCCCTCTCTGCCTGCCTGCTGCGCTTCCGAGTCGTTAGTGCGTTTCTTGCCTTCACCTCCCTCACCCCTTCACCTGATCTTCATTCCGCCTGCCAACCTGCATGCCAGCCAGCTGTCTCTCTCTGTCTGATCTCGCCAACTTGGAAGTTATGTATTCCTTCTCCTGTCTCGGTAAAATCACTACACTATCGATATCTTTGCCTCGCCCTCGCTTGTGCCTCTCGCACTGTACAGGAGTCGGTGAAGTCGGTACACAAGCGGGAACGAGGCAGAGTCGGTACAGGTCGGTAGCGTCGGCAGGGTTATCTCGCTCCACCGTCGATTTTGACAGTTCAATTGAACTACTCACCACGAGTCAAACTGACCACGAGTCGCAACGGTTGAACTAACCACGAGTCGATCTAACCTCAAATAATGCGTCCCATGTCCGTCGAGAACGGTCTTCTTGCTGCGAGTGTCAACGAGTCTGGATCTGGATAGGAGCGTACATGTACATGTCATTGATTCCATTCCAACGTGAAAAAATCCAAAGTGAGAGAGAGATTCCACAAGTAACAAGTATGCAAGTATATATACGCAGCAGCCATAGACACAACACCAGAAAGAAAAAATGCAGGAAGATCGTCAAAGAAGAAAATGGTTCGTATCCGTACTAATAGTAAGTAAAACCTTCGTAAAAAATGTCGTATGCGTATGCGTATGCGGTCGTGAACTGACAAGGACAAGTAAAATGTGAATGAAAAGTGAGAATGCAGTGGTTGAACGTCACTAGTTGAACGCTCCAACTCGAGAGAGAGAAAAATCCAAATCCGGCCACATACATATGTGAGTACAATAAGTAACCAAAAGACAGGGCAATGGCGACCACCACAAAGAGCAATGGCGACCAACAGAAAGAGTAATAATCCAACACAAGAAAACAGAACAACCAGAAAGGAACCAAGAAACCAATAGGGTATACGACATAAAATACGGTATGAATGATAGGATAAGATAATATATATATTGACAGCGTTGTGAGGATGAGGGTGAATGCGTGAAGAGGGAGGAATATGCAGATATGCAGATATGCGAGAAGGAAGATAGATAGATAGATGCGTGAAGGAAGATGGATAGATGTGCATGAGGAGAAGAGAAAATAGATGTGCAGGGAGAATGCGTGCGTCAAAGAATGAATGAATGCGTGCGGGAAGGAAAGAAAGAACGAGACCATGCAAGGAGGGAGGGAGTAGGGCCGTAAAGTATATATAGCGGTCGCCAGGCGATGGCTTCCCGGTGACCTGCTGCGGAGGGTTGCGTTGCGAGACTGTTGCGGGGGCGCTGCGTTCGAAGGCAGAGTGTCTGCTCTGCACGACGGTGCCTAGGCAAACGGAGAGGACAGGGGTGTCGCCAAAACAGGAGACGTCCCTGGGCTAGGCGTCGCTGGGCCAGGCGTCGCAGAGACCTGCATATGCGCATACGCCGTCCGAAAATCGCATCGACGTCCGCGACGCGAAGGCAAGCGACTGCATCATGCATGCAATATGCGTGGGCTCGAAGCGAAGGGCCCGGTGTGTGGTGCACGCGTGGGAGTCGCGTAACCGGGGTCAAGGAAGAACCCGAAGCGACAGTGAAGAACCCGAAGCGGCAATGGAAGAAGGGCCTAAGCGACGCGCATGCCGGGGGTGGTGGGAGAAAAGTGGGGTCCGGGTCCGAGGAGATGGAGGGTGCATGGGGGCGGGGGCGCGTGCGTGTGATATGATACAGTACGCATGTACGGCGGGGCGGGAAGCGGAGCATGATACAGCGGCAGGGGCACGGACCAGATGGATGCATAGAGTACAAGGAGTCGGCAGCGCACACCTAGCACACGACACAGCAACACCCGCCCTCCTCCTCCCCGCCGTTCGGGCCACCCGCGGGTGCAGCGGACTCGTCGCCCTCGCTCGCGCCGGTCGCGGTGCGGCGGCGGCGGCTCTTCTTTGGCTTGGCGGGGTCGTCGGGGGGCGGGGCGTATGCGCGGATGGAGAGGTGGACGATGGTGGGCTGCGGGGGAGGGGTGGTCGCGGGGTCGGAAGGAGCGTTCGGGACGGCGGGGTGTAGGAGAGGAAGCCGAGTTCTGGGGACTGTTAGCAACGGGTAAGTAAATGGGACGGGCACGGACTGGTGAGAGTGTCCTCGTCCTGCAGTATCTTGCCGAGGTAGAGGATGCGGAGGTAGGACGGGGCGGGGCGGCCGCTCGCTCTGCCACTCCAGGTCTGCGTCGCTTCAATAAGGAAAGTGGGAATAGATGCAGCACACGCACCGCTTGGCCAGGCATTCCAGACGAGCTCCTTTACGCGGCCGACGGTTGTCTCTGGGTCGAAGAGCATCGTCCGGCGGCGGCCAGAGACGAGCAGGAACGTGATGGCCGTCTGCGGCGTCTGTGGGACTGGCTGCTCCTCCTCCTCCGCTGCCTGCTCCTCCTGTCGGTCCTCCGGTGCGATGCTCGGCGCTATGCTGACACTCTCCGGGGGCTCCATGTCCTGGTTTATGCGGGTCCTGGACGTGCGTGCAGAGGGAGACTGTTCGTGGTAGAGGGGAGAAAGGGAGGGGTGGTGATCCATATGTCGGTGCGATCACACGGTATTGGTCGTGTGCTTTTGTCGAGTGTTATTTTTTCTGCGCTGTTCTTCGGCGAGCTCACACTTTTTCGCCGCAATGCCTTTTATACCCACCCTGACCGTCCAATCGACTAAGTCTCATATCCGGTGTAATGTAACCGGGCCTCGACTCGCGACCCAATATAACCCGGATCACTAATCCAATCTCCGTTCCTTCCCGAGCCTCTGACCTCACTCTGACCTACTCTGACCAACCTCCACTTTGTCGGTGTGCGCGAGCGTCGGGGCCTCCGTCGACGTCGTTCTTTGTGTGTCTGGTCTGCTTTCTACGTCTGCTCAGCAGGTCATACAGCACACGACCCAACCAAACCTCCTCGGGTCCCCGACTCCCCTCCCTGCATCCGGTGCCTGGCCCTGCCGTTGCCTGTCTCAGCCTGTCTCACACCCTTTTGCATGTAAACCCGTCTCCTATCTTTTGCGTTGGGTAACACGTCTCCTCGCCACCGATGCAACATCGATCGACCACTTCCGATCCTGTTTCACGCCGCCCTACCAGCGACGACGATCCCTACGCAATATAGATCCTTACAACGGCAATTTCGATCCGTATCTCTCTGCTGTATACGACACCCGCCGCTGTGTCGTTATTGGCGTCTATGTGCGACCACTCATCGCCCTGCTCGGTTTCACCTCGCTGCTCCTGCCTCCCCCTCGGAATTCGAATCAATCGACAGTAACAAGGAGATAACCTGGAGTCAACTAATACTCTCCGGTTCTCAAACGAACCTCTGGGCCGGTGTTGGGACCCAACTTGATAGTTGCAGAAACGCATCAGAAAAGTTGTGAATAGTTGTTGTACCGTGCGTCTCGCCCCTCGTTCCTTCCTTCTCCCATCTCCTTGTCTTTCCCTCGTGTTTGAACACCCAGAGTGACGTCGCTCAGCATGCGTCTCCGACTTAACACATTGCCGACTTCAACACCAACATATACACCAATACCCACACCCTCGCTATCTTATCTCTCTTCCTCTCTCCACATCTCCAGAGTCCAAAGGAGCGGCGATGCTCTCTCAGAGACTCTCCCCGCCCGATTTCTCGTTCACTTCTGGTGTTTGTTCGACCACGCAACAACATATGCAGCATCCTCTCTCTGTCTCCCCCCCCCCCCCCCCCCCCCCCCCCCCCCCCCCTCCGTCTACCTTCCTGTTCCCTCCCTCTCTCCTCAACTTCTTCCTGGTTCATTTCTGGTTCAAGTTCCTATGTCAGCGTGCGGGTCTTGTTCCAATGCGTCCCAGTCCATTCGCTCGGCTCTCCTCTCCCTGCCTCTCCCTCCTCTCCTCTCCCCTCCCTACCTCTACTTAGCACAGCCCTCGACTCTACAGCGAATCGTCCATAATGCGGTTCTCAGCTTGCAGTTCACATTTCACGATGTATCTCGCCTCACAGTGCAGTGCAACATCCCACCAAATCAAAAACCCGCCGGCCGTGCAGCGCAGTTAACTTCGCCCCAATCTCTGACTCTTCTTTCTTCTTTCTTCCTTCCTTTTTCGGAGCGTATGGGAGTTTGGGAATTTTTGGGGCGTTTGTGAACACTCCGCGATTTATTTATGCTTTGCGAACGGCTCTGATCAAATCGCATCGAGTTCTCGGCATCGGCATCGATTTGCTCTACCCCCCTCCCCGCTGGCACGGCCGCTGAACGGCATTTACTCCCTCTTCCTTCTCTTCACCCACTGTGCTTGGGTTCTACCGTCGCCTCTCGAGTCTCCGCGACCCTCACATTCTTTTGCCGACATATTTGGGCAAGAACTGGGAGGCTAGGCGGGGCGTGGTTTCCCCCGGAATCGGATAATCTGCAGCATAAATCTCGACTCCGAGTCGCTTCGATGAAGGAGAAAAGTGATACCATCCGGAATGGAGTTGAAGATCCTCGTAATCGCTCCCCGTCCTTCTTCTTGTCGGCTCGCCGGCCATGATTACCGGTCACTCTCCCCTTCTTGCCTTGCCTTCACTTTTCGCTCTTCAATCAGCCGTTCAACCAGTGCTGCTCGCTGGCTCACTCGCTCGTTTGTGCATTGTCCGCTCCCATTGACACCTCACCTTTTGCCTCCAGGTCTCTAGACTCTGGCCTCCCGCAGTCATATCCCCCGGTCGTAGATGCATGTCGACGCGTAGATGGTTTCTCATTAACACGCAACACGTTGTTCCCTCCAATCGAACCGAACTGCACAAATGCACAAATGCACAATTCTTTCTTCCTTCCGAATTCCTTCAAATTGCCCGCCCGCCGCCCTCGACACTTGGCCACCGCCCTCGCCTCTCCGCTTCGCTGGATACCGTCTTCGCTCCTCCCTCCTCCACCTCGCCTTCCCTTATCCTTGACTAACCGATACAACACAGTACTTGCGTCGTCTCTCTGTCGCTTTCGCTTTCGCTGCATCCAGAATCCGGATTCCAGTCTGCTCGGTCGGTGTTCACTCTCTCTTGCCATGCTGGAAATACATGTACAGGTCAAGGAAATGCGGGCGTATCGTGGCACACATAAATGAGGATCCGACTCGCGTACCGCATGTCGTTGTCAACATCTAAGAGTTCGATAATTAAAATTTTCAAGATTCTACTACTCTCCTTTCAACCATCCCATATTTCATCGACCTCACACAAGCTCGCAGTTCAACCTGGTCGGATCTGGAGTGAAATGCAGGCAGCTCCAACACGTGGCGTGGTTCTACCTTCAATTAGGAACTGCAGCAGTTGCCGGTTGAACGTTCTTGTACTCGAGCACATGTGTCACGTGGTACAAGCCCTTTTTTGCGGGCTTGTACCACGTGACTCGCTTTCTTTTCTTTTCTTTTATGGGCGTTGCTCAAGGCGGTGGTCGTGGGCTTTTTGCGGAGTGTTACTTTCTGCGCTACATTTTCGCCGCAATGCCTTTTATACCCGCGTCCCTCCATCCAATCGACCAAGTCTCATATTATTATCACTATTATTATTATCAGGCACCGGGCCTCTTGAACTCGCGACCCAAAATTACCCCACAACACCGGATCACTAATCCAATCTCCGTTCCCTCCCGAGCCTCTGACCTCACTCTGGCCAACTTCCACTTTGTCCGTGTGCACGAGCGTCGGGGCCTCCGTCGACGTCGTCCTCTGTGTCTGGTCTGCTTTCTACGTCTTGCTCAGCAGGTCACCGAGCACACGACCCTCTACTAAGCTCCCCGCACGACGTCTCGTCCCTGCTTTCGGTGCCTGGTCGTGCCGTTGCCTGTCTCACAGTCTTTTGCATTGGGTAACACCGTCGCCACCGACGAAATGAAACCACCCCAACGCCGATCGACCACCCCCGATCCTGTTTGAAGCCGCCCAACCAGCGACGGCCTCGATATCGATTCCTACCGCGACCTGCGTAATTCCTATGCAATTAATGTCGATACTTACAACGCCACGCCCATATCGACTCTATCTTTCTTCTGGATGCACCGCTCCTCTGCTTCTGGATACACCGCCGTTGGTCGCCCCACTCCCACTCGCCGTTCAACGCCCGACTTATATGTATACAAGCCCGGCCGCCCGTGTCCGTGTCGCCCGGTCCTTGGCGCCGTTCGGAATGGCTCGCCTCGCTCGCCTTGCACCTACACACGAACACCCTCGGAATCCAAATCAACACCAGCGGAGGAGTTACACTTGTTGGGCGTCAACTATCCATAGCGCTCCGTTGCTACATACATACGTACGTCTTTTCTTATCCTCTTTTCCTGATTCCATTTTTTCTTCTGTCTCCTCCTCTTCCTTTCCTTTCTTCCTTCCATCACTGCTGCTTTCCGGGCATTCTGAGTTGATCCACACGGCAACCCGCCCACGCAGCCACGAAGCTCCTTCCTCGCAAACCCGCTCGCTCTCCCTTTCCATTGCCCAATCCCAATCCCAACTCCTCCTCGACTCTGAATCCCATCCCATCCCATCTTCAACTCCCTCTCTCTCTAAATTCTTCAACCCCGTCTCTAAATACTGCGACGCAACCCCGTTTCTGAATACGCTGCGACCCCGTCTCTAAATCCTGCGACGCGACCACCACCTCCCAGCCCAAGCAAGCCAAGTTCGTTTGTCCGATGCCCAATGCCCATCCCTCCATTCCATTCCACGAGGACGTTCGCACCTAGATGTTCAAGCCGACGTTCACCCCTAAATGTTCAATCCAACATTCACCCCTAAATATGCACGCACGCACCCGCTGCAATGTCTGTCTCCCTTCCCTCTTTCCTTCAAGTGCACGTCAAGTGCACGTGCGAGTGCGAGTGCAACTGCGAGTGGGAGCGTGAATGCGAGTCTGACCGGTACCCACGCATCTGCGCCATCTCGCTTGCACCTACACTGCACGACTCGTAGCTTTCGTTCGCCCACCTCAACCGTTCCGCCCGTCTCTGGCTAGTGGTTTAAGTTAGTGGTGCGACTCTGCTTTGATCTCTCAAACTTGGTCTTGGCGGCTTGAGTCTCAACTTGGCTTTGGCGGCTTGAGTCTCCAGTCACACTGAGTCAAGGGAGTCTACACATCCATCTACCCACGCTCGCCCGTCCATTGGTCAGTTCGGATGCGGTTACTCAGACTCGCATCACCATTCACCGTTACATAAAAGACTTCAAATCCCAAACTCAAAGACGCTGTCCCGCATCGACATCGCCTTGGTACGATTTGCGATTTGTGGATCTTTGCATTCGTGCGTCTCGACGTCCGTCAGTTGGATACTTGGGATGGGTTTCCCTCTCAGTCCCTTCCCTCTCCGTTTTCATTCGATATGATCTCCCTCGCGTCTCCCTCGCGAGGCGTATGTAGCGACTCTTGATGGTTCCCTCGTCCACGCCACCATTCATCATTCGATCGAGGCCCATCTCTCTTCAACCACATTCATTGACACCCCTTAGACTAACTTGCTCGCTCCCTCACTATGCGCACAGCCGTCCGATGCCTTGCATGTAAATACCTCCCACTTTCCTTCTGGATTCGCGTACGGCCGCGGATTCTCGACTCGCGCCTGACCCAATTGAAGAAAAGCAGCGTACATCTGTGTCTCCCATCTGGGGGCGCACTGGTGCTGATATATTTCGCATCCCTCGGCGCCTCTCAATGCAGTGTCATTGCAGCCCCCTAACACTGTGACGGCGTGCCGCACGCCGTCACAGTGTTAAATCACGGTGTTAACCGTTTGACCTCGATAGACATTCGGTCGCGGACGTCGTCCCCCTCCCCACCGCGCCCGCTCGCCCCTCCTGGCGCTCTGACCATGCTTGACTCTCCGGTCTGCTCCCAACCTAAACTTACAACGATAACGCATTCGGCATGCGTGCACAGTCGAGGTCAAAGGAATGCGTGTACACGTCGAGACCGCACTTTTCATTCGAGAAAAATTTCAACATTCTTTGCAGGTCCTGCCCTACACGGGGCTCACAATTTAACGCTCAACCCCCCGCTCGTTCGTCTGCGAGGGCGGGCGGGTCGGGCGGTCCAACGGTCCGACTTCAAACAATCCGAAGGAACAGCGAAATGAACAAGCAACATTCACCCGGTTGAGACGCGCCATGGACGACCCGAGTCGGAATCAGGTTGAACGGAGGCAGATGCTGTATGTGGCGCGAGCTTAACATACTTACACCAAGTTCCAATCCAGTCTCCCAAGTCTTCTCGGAACCAGCACCGCAGGCAATAAATGGATTATGCCTGCCGTTCCCCTGTCCCTACGCGTTCGCATGACCGCGACCTCTCCGTCCCGCGCGTCTGACAATCTCAACATTTCCCCTCGCTCATTGAATCCGTCCCCCGACCACCTACCTGTCCTGTCCTGTATTGGGGATATCGATGTATTCTAGCATCCAAGGAAATTTAATTTTATACATATATCATGGCACACAAGTTCGGCGTACTTAAATCAGCTTGAAGCAGGGGGAAGCCAAGTGCTAATGCTGCCTCTGAATCGTCATTGCGTTGATAGAAAGACCTAGTTTTTATTGCGTCGTCCAAAGCCAAGATCGGCGAGTAAAACGAGGGCCATGCGTTGGCCATGAGAGGAGTCCAGGGCAATATTCTGCACAAATTCCGCCGCAGCGACAGGCGCCTTAGCGTGAGGGCGGTGAAGCGGGAAGAGACGAAAGTGAGATGTGATGCCATCACGTTGAACTCGAATCTGATGTTCAACTCCGATTCGATTCTGTGCGCACCAGAATTGGGGTATATTTCTCCACAGGATCCATACATTATCGGCCTGATAGCACAGTTGGAAGTGCTTCTGCTCTGCTTAACTTGAACTGTCTCTAAATCAGCAGAAGATCCCCGTTCGATTCGGGGTCAGGTCATTTCAGCATCCCAATTTCTTTCTTTTGTTTTTTCGAGAAAAAAAACCACTTGTTTGATGCAATATTCATATACAGGCTGGCCACGATACTCGAAGTGTTTCCTCTGGAGTCTCCCGAGATAATACAACACGCGTTACGAGGGAGGGTGATTTTATGAAGTAACGGTAACGGTAAGTAATGCTCTGTGTAGAATTGATAGAAGTTCTGACGATTCGCATCAATCAGGAGGTCCTGAATCGTTTGCGAGGTCAGGTCGTTGTCAAGCTATGGCGCCGAGCTTTTCTTTCCTTCTTCGACAGTACCTCCCCCAACAGAGCAGCACCCCGCGAGGCTTGATACCCATTCCTCATGAAACAACAACATGCCCTGCCAGCCAGGTTCGGTTGAAATTGTGCTCATTATCGATACTCAAACTGCAAATTTAACTGAAAATCGAAGGGCCCAATGTTCATTTGCGTTTCTTCTTCCGCAAGATCCAACTCCAGTTCGATTTACATTTTGTGTTCACAAGAGTTGTGGTATAACTCTGCCCAGAGTCTGTGCTACTGTTGGCCTGATAGTACAGTTGGAAGTGCGTCTGCTTCACTTGGACCATGGATTATCAACAATCTCAGCAGAAGATCCCCGTTCGATCCGGGGTCAGGCCGTGTCCAACCTTCCTTGAAGTTTTTTCTCTCTCTTTCCTTTCTTCTTCTCTCTCCAAAAAAAAAAAGAAAATACCCCTTCTCTGCAATATTGATATACAGGCTGGCGCTCGAAGTGCTTCCTTTGGAGTCTCCCGAAGCAATACAACACGCGTTACGAGCGGAGTAGACTTTCTGGCGATTCAGAATAAGCAGGACATCCGAGTCGATTTCGAGGTCAGGACAGGTCGTTGGCAAGCTGTGGCCCTTTCTTCCTGTTTTCTTTCTCGCCGGTACCTCCCTGTGAACAGACCAGCACCCCGCGAGGCTTGATACACATTTTTTGTGAAGCAAGAGCATGCGCTGCCAGCTAGGTTTGGTTTCGGATCTCATGCTACCGATGCTCAAACTTCAATCTGCCGAAAATCGAAAATCGAAGGGCTTCTTCATATGCATTTATTCCTCTGCAAAACAGCGTATTATCGACCTGATAGCACAATTGGAAGTGCGTCTGTTTCGCTTAGTTCGCCTTGATCAATGATTTAGGCAGAAGATCCTCGTTCGATTCGGGGTCAGGTCGTGCGCTATCCGCTGCAAAGTCTTTCCCCCTCCCTTCCACTGGGGATCTCTCTTTTGTTCCATGAATCAAATTCCAATTTATTATTCAATTCGCCTCGCTTCCAAATCCCTTCTGTCCATGAAGCGATAGCCATACATCAACGCATGCGATACCTCCATAACTTAAATTTTGGTTCAATCACTGACCCACGGTACGGATCTTTCATGTGTCGATGGGATGGAGCATGCAGATACAATGAAATATGAATGCCTACTTGCCCCGACTCCGAGCCGTTCTTTTTTTAGTCGCTCTCTCGTGCCAAGAGGTTCACTCGCCCTGTCTACACTACTGATGTCCAAGGGCTGGCTTCCACTGTTCCCGCTAAATGGATGTGCTGGAACTTCATCGTTTGGTGTGGAGTACACAACGGCTTGCGGGACTCCTAATTTCCTCGGTGAAAAAGATACAACGTGTTGGATGTTTGACGTCAATGTCGGGCGGACGTCACTATCATCGGCACAGATCTAGATATCGATCTTTCGACAGACGGATGAGAAACCTACAAACCGAATCATAAGGGCAAAGCTCGGCGAGGGGAGGTAACTGGACTGCATCTTCGGTATCTCTGCGCGCGGCACGGCACAATTACATTGCAGTCTCCGCTCCGAGCGTCCATCCAGTTTCCTTCATCGAATAATCATCACGTGACCGCGAAGTTGAAAATTTGAACGAGTGGCAGTTATTCGAGAATACGCACACATTATGCCACCAAACACCACATTCCATACAGTTGGAGATTCAATGAAGTTTTTAGTGAGGCCAGTGCATTGATTGACGCGGAGAAAAGAGGATCAAAGTGATATTGACTCGTATGAGTTTCCAGCCTGCTACTAAGACTGTCAGTGACATACGGTGCGAGGATTGGCGAGCAAGCATACGGCGAAAGGTTAGAGGAGTGCGTCTGGTGTTTCTTACTCAATTCGGGGACAAGATGGGCAAGACAGGAGACAAGAGAGAGACCAGGCACAGGAAAGTCGAGCACGGAAGAAGGGAGATGTCGCCGACTCGCATGAAACATTCAGATAAGCTGGTTTCCAGAGGCGCAATAAGACATTTGCAGAGGGTGGATGCGTTCGCAAGAACTGTGGCCGGGAGGTTTGTGACGGTGGCTGCAGAGTTGCGGCCGAGATGAAAAACGGCGCGACACGGCCTTAAGTCAAGTCGTCATGAGTTACGCATCTGTCAGACCGTCGCAGACATGTTTGCACGCATTTCGCCAACAGTCTTCCTCCATCCATGTTCATCTTCGAAAACTGAGCGTCGGAAAAGAGAAGTTTGACGCGAATTATGCCAACTCACCAAGCTCTCTAATGTCGGCGGGAAGTGCCGGGGCACTATTTCATAGCAAGATAAACGAGGCAATTGCAACGCAGAGGACAGCCCGTAAAGGGGTCGGTGGTTTCCTGTTGGGAAGACTGAGGAAGAAGACAAATTTTGCATGTATACCCAAACTCACGTTGTTTAACATCTTGTCATACTCCGTCCCCAACTGCATTTGCAAGTTTTTCGTGTAATGGGGGACCTGGCTCGATACAGCGGTCACGATTCGCCTATATTAGCAGCGGTCGAGATAAATATTCTAAGAAATAGACTCAGAGGTGGTCGACGGTTTCGTCGGTGAGAGATTCCAGTCGGACAGGATTCAAACTGTCTGTGTCCAACTGGGCAATGAACCAACTGGGCAATGAAGCCAGCAGGTCCACGGGGCTGTGACGTCGACATTTTGTAAGCAGAATCCACACGGATGCGCGTCACTGAAGAAGTGGAGCAACGGAATGAAAAACAGCACTGAGAGTATCAGCGAGTGAACGAGCAAGGGAGAAAGAGAAAAAGCTAGCATAGAGAATGGGTTCGACATCGGCGGCGGAGGGAGACGGCAATTAGCCTTAGGTGATAATCGCAATTGGGTTGAATAGACTGGCGTAAGTTCCCGATAGTGCAGTAATACCAGCCGGAACTGATTGTTTATTGCCGAGCCTTCTGAATATCGACGTTTAAGAAACGGAGAAGAATTGAATGATAACGAACGTTGAAGGAGAGTTAAGCAAAAGCAGGAGAAGAAGCCCGTCGAGAGATTATCATTGGCACTGTTATTATTGCCGTTTTGGACACGCTTGCTCCATCGAGGGAAGGGAATATGGGAAGCGCGTCGAGAGAATTAACCGAGACAAGCTCAGACAGACTGAAGCTCCGGCCGTCCGGAAGCATGCTCTGCTGAAAGAGAGAAATGGAAAACATGCTTCAATTGAGAGAGGGGTACATGTAAAACAGACGGACGATGCAATTACTTTTGCTTGAACGACGAGAATCTTGGATCGACAACACACGTGAAACCTTTGCATCAAAAGCGCCCACCAGGAATGGTGCGCACCGACCCGAGCGCGTCCTGGACAACCGCATCCCCAGCCGCACACCAATACTTCTCCTCCCTCCTCTGCGGCAAGCCCCCCTTTCCAAGCCACCGGTCCTCCATGTCACGCCGGTGCTTGCTCTTCGCCTTGCCCTCCGCGATGCGCTTCTTCTCAAAATACACGTACGACGCGTAGCAGACGCGGCTGGTACTCCCGCTCGTCGCGCCTTTCTTCGTGAGGAAGTCGCCGAGCTGCTTGGACTGAATGTTCGGCGCGTCGGTGTAAGCCGCGCGCGACATGTCGCGGAGCAGCTGGGCCTTGGTGATGGTCCCCGTGCGCAAGAGCGCGTTGATCTTGCGCCGCAGCTCGTCGCAAGAGTCGTAGATCTCGACGCTCGCGTCCTCGTCGCCAGTAAGGGTAACGGAGAAAAGGTCTTTCTCGGGGTCCGAGTCGCCTGTGGCGGTTTTCTTAGACTTTTTCGCGCTCTTGGAGGGCCCGGACGCGTCGTCGGCTTTGCGTTTCTTCTGCTGGAGGCATGAGGGTTTGGATTCGCGACGCGTAAGGAAGCGGCTCACATTCAAGTTTGTGGTCGGTGCCAGGACTTTCTGCGCGGATTCTCCCTCGTCCTCCTTCACAAGACGCAATCAGGGTCGCTCGGAGTGTAGGTATGGGCTACTTACTTTGTGGCTGATGGGCATTGTGGAGTAGTGGTGGTTTGGTGGTGGTGGTGTGAAACAGGCCTGTGACAAACGCGTGACTGATGGTGATTTGGCTTTTAAACCGATTCGTGCCGTGTCTGGCTGATGTGGGGATACAGGGAGTATAGAGATGTATAGTAGGTCGATGTCTCTGCCTAGGTTTGGGTGTGGACCAAATCGTTGTGGCCAGGGTCTGTGGGCGGCGCGGAGACCCCCCACAAGCAGAGAGACCAAAGGAAGGAAAGGAAAGGGGAAAAAAAGGAAGAACAGGGAAGGGTGGGTGGGGGTTTTTCTAGCGTGTATATATACGATGGGCGCTATGGACGTAGAGGTACGAGTCTGAGAGGTGATGAGCTGGCACTGTTGTGCCGTGTTTCACATCAGCTTGTGGGCACGAATCCTGTTGCCCTTCACACTCGTTCCTCGTGTTCGATCACACTCCATTCGTGCCGTGTCTGGCTGATGTGGGGATACAGGGAGTATAGAGATGTATAGTAGGTCGATGTCTCTGCCTAGGTTTGGGTGTGGACCAAATCGTTGTGGCCAGGGTCTGTGGGCGGCGCGGAGACCCCCGGACGAAGAAGCCGCAGGCGCGGCGGAGCGAGCGAACGCAGACCCAAGCTGAAAGAAGACTGCGGCTAGAGAGTAAGGAGTTCGACATGAAGCGGGGCGATTCTCTCGAGGGAACGCCAGTAGCGAAGGAACGCGTCGGAAGACCATCGTCCCAATATACGGACAACGTCGGGGGGAACACCTGCGAGTAAAAGCTCAGTCGTACCGCCAATGCGGAAGCAGTGACCCGTGGAGAGTGGCAGGCCAAAGCGGCCCCAAATAGAATTGCACCGGGCCATGAATTTGCGTTTCGTGAGTGCGAGGATGCCGCCGTTTCGCGTGCGATAGGCAAAGAGGGGGTCGTTCCCGGCCAGCGCGTTCATGGCCAAGTGCTTGTCGACCGCAGAGAGGGGGTCCGCGAAGCCGCGCTGTTTCGACATGAATGTGTCCTCGCCCTTGCGGCGTTTGACCTTGGTGTTCGGGAGGTGTAGGAGGCGGGAACCCGCCGATGTGCATGGTGGTTTCAAGTCCGATACGGTGGGGATGAGTTTCGGATCGAACAAACGTTCAGTGGTGGAAAGGATCTCGCCTAGCCTGCACTGACACCAGAAGGCTACGACCGCGCATGCAAAAACGGCGACATCGAACGGGTCGGAGAAATCAAGGTTGTCGTAGAGGAACCAGAGCATGTCGAGGGTGATAGGCGGGCGGGGAGGCAGGGCGTCGGGTGCGAGGTTGTCAATCCCCTTGAGCACGTAGGACAGGCGCAAACTTCCATACCACCTCACGTCGTTTGTGATATGCCAAGCGCGAACACCTGACAATTTGTTGCCGACCGTGCCGCTAGCATGAGTGCGGGCGTGAGAGGATGCAAACGCGCAAAGAAGGAATTCGGACGCCGGGAGCCTGAAAGGGTGTGAAACGTCGTGCTTGTCGCAGAAGGCGTGGAAATGAGCGAGACCGTTGTCGTACTTGTCCAGCGTGCTGGCTGACCACGCGTGCTGGAGGGTTTCTTGCACCTGAGTGTGCACGGAGAGGGGCATTGGCGGTGGGAGCGGGGTAGCGGCGGTTCGGTGTTTGGGGATGGAGAGCAGCAGGGACAACATCCAGGTTTCCATGTTGTGAGGTCCCGAGAAAGCTGAAAAGTGCAGGCCGAAGGGCGAAAGCATTAGTTGCAAACAAACAACAACATGAAATTCTGAAGTACAGCTACTACCGGCACACAACGTGAAGGAACTAGGGGGGAAACTAATGACGGAGATCACGGTAAGGTAAGGATTCGGTGATGTAGGCAGTGAGATGACCAGGTAAACGAGGCGCAGGGGATAACAACGAACGCCGCGAAGGGAAGTGCTTCCACTGGGGACCCCGAGAGGGGCCGTCTGCGGGGTTGGCTGCGGAGGGGATCCATTCGACAGTTAGCCAGATGGAATACTCGAAAAAAATATTAAGAATCTTGCGAACGAGGAAGTTCTGGGAGGAGTTGCGCGACATGTCTTGGCGCAGTGCTCCGACGACGCCCTGGTTGTCCGACTTCAGGACAATGTGACAGTCCCGAAAACCATGGGCGAGGAGAACGTGGAGGGCAATTTCGACGGCCGCCATCTCAGCCCATCCGATGTCCCTGTCACTAGACTTCCAGCCCGGCTTCAACTGCCAAGCCAGCCAGCGGCCGTCAAGAACGACACCGATGCCCCAGGAGGTAGAGGCGTCAACGAAAAGGGATAAGGAGAGAGGTTGGGGGGGCTCCACGATCTTTATACCACACCAGGTGTTTATAAGTCTGTTGGCCCACCAAACGGCGTCATCAATGACGTCCTGAGGAATATGGTGCTGAGCATGAGTAGGGGATTTTGCGAAGCCGCTAAGGAATTTGAAGAAGGAAGGCAGGCGTGAGCGACCGTCGCGCGTCGTGAGCGTGCAGTGGGAAAGAGTGCCGACCATGGACCGACAGTCCTGGGAGGTGGCAACACCCTTTGCTGTCCAAGGCACCAATTTCGCGGTGTACTTGGTGCACTTCTCTTTTGGGAGCTCTACGGTTTTGCTGTCTAGCGACCACAGCAGACCGATGTACAGAAATTTGCCAGCGAAAGGAACATATTTGGGCAACGACCACTTCCAGCCGAGGCGTTCGGCGATGCTGAAGATTAGAGACTCGTTGTAGGAATACACCCAAGGCCCGACAGATGACGGCACAGTGGGGTAGCTAAAGGCCGCGTGTCAGTGCTCAGCGGTGAGCGAATGAACAGTATCGAACGAACCGGAGGAAGATGAAGTCATCTACCCATTTAATAACGGCGTCGATTCCGTGAGCAAGATAGATAGCAACGAGGCAGTCCGCGACCTGGCCAAAGATGCCAGGAGCAGACGAATCACCAAAGCAGAAGACGTGGTCAATGTAGACTTTCATCTTCCAATATAAGCAGAAGAATCGCCGATCGTCAGGGTGAGAAGGAATTTGGCGGAAGGCCGAGTCCGCGTCGAAAACTGCGGCCTGAGTACCGGGGGGGGCCCGAGCGACAAGAAGAAAGCAATCCGCAAATGTGCCCCAAGAGCATCGGAATTTTGTGTGGTCAATGCGATCATTTACTGAAGGGTTCTCGATATCGTTGCGGGGGTAAGAATGATTTTGAATGAGACGTTTCTTCAAGGAAACCTCTTTCACAGCGACAGCGAGGGGAGAGGTTGAATAAGGGCCGATAAGTGTCTGGAGCTCGGCAGGATCGAATGGCTCGGAATAACGTCCGTTAGCAACATCCGTCTCGAGGAGATCATCTATGAAGGAAGCATGTTCAAGCGCAGAAGGGTGGTTGGCTGAGAGACGAGTGGAAAGGAGTGGGAGAGAAATTTGGCGAGAGAAGCCGGAGGAAATGCCATCGACGATGTGGGAGAAACGGTCAAGAAGGTTCGCGTCTTTCAGAATAGCACGCCACTCCCCGGCGCGAAGGGGGGTGACTATTGGGAACACATCAGCGGCGGAGGGAGCACGACTGCGCGGGGTGGGCGCGACCGCACAGCGTGCAGCTGTGGGAGTACTCGCACTTCCCTGACTTGCAGCCCCTCGGGTTATTCCAAGAGAAGCAATAGAAGACGCCCCCTTGCTGCCAGCGATCTTGCGCGTCCTTCTGGAGCCAGATGGCCTGCTCTCTGCAAGCGGTTCCGTTGTGCCCTGTCTTGCCGCACAAAATGCAGCAGATTGGGACGGAAGAGCGACCCGGAGAACGGCGGCGCCCCGACGACGAGGGCTCGCGGAACGCTCCGCGTGAGTCGCGCTCCTCGCGAAAGGAGTTAGCTTGCGATGGAGAGCGGGGAGGAGCCGAGCGATCCCCGTAATCACGGTCGCGATCACGACGCCCGCGGTCACGGCCACGGTCGTGGTGATTACCGCGCTCTTGCTGCGACCCGCCAGAGTTATTCCGTGAGCCAGCAATAAGAGCCTTCATATACTCGCGGCGAATCCGCTCCATGATCTTCTCCTGGAGGAAAGCGGGGTTGAAGGCCGCGCCGCGCAGACGGGAAGTGAGATCGAGGAGGCGAATCTCCTTGTCGTACTGGCGATAAACAGGGAAGTCGGTGTAGAAGTCTGACCTAGCCTTCAGGCGGTTAACGTGGATGCGGAAGTTGTCGGCCACGGCAGCGGCTGCCGGACCACCGTGACCGTTGGGACCGGTGCGCAGATAGTGGCGGATCAAGTGATCTTGCATATTCATGGCGCCATCCCACAACTCGGGCGTTAGGGCGTCCTCTTTTGAGCAATCGAGGGCAGCGTCCTTGAGCTGCAGCCCACCGTCGGACAATGTCAGAGTCTGCTCCACGGCGACGGGGGCAATCCTCGCATTGCGACAAGCGACACTTGTGAGCTGGTCTGCAGGGAGGTATTCCACCCAACCCTTCATCATGATACGAATACCCACGGGAGGAGGGATCAGCTCATACGGATCAATCTCCACGAAAATCGCCGAAGGGACGGGGTGAGAGTAAGCTGGACTGGTGCCCGGGAGCGGCACAGAGGAACCGGAAGCTAGGCGAGATGGGTCAGCGACGCGAACAAGGCAAGCGACGATGCGAGAGAAGTTAGGACGGAAGGCCAGAAGGCCGGGAAATAACATAGACTCGACGTAGGAACAGGCGGACGGTAAAGAACGGCAGACGACTATGGGACTACCTGACCATCACTGGGAACGAGACAGAGGGAGGGACCTACCGACGGCGAGAGGCAGCGCGAAGGGCTGCGGAGGAGCGTAAGCGACCGGGGCGGGAGCATTTGTCCCTGGGAGATGGAGCAGGCCTTGTGCCGCGGGGGCAGAAAGGAGGTCGCGGACCTGCGACTCGGAGAACATCGCAGGCGCCGTCTGCGAGCCGGCAGCGGGCAGAGCGGTAGGCAGAAGAATTGCAGAGGGCTGCGGCAGCGGCGGAGGTGCCACGGACACCAACGGCGGGGGCGCAGGAAAAGGCTGGGCCAGAGGAATAGACGACCCAGCGGTCGCTAATGAAGTTGACAAAGACGGAGGAGCGACCTGCGGAGGAGGTGCAGCGGTGTGAGATTGATGCGCGGAGGCGGGAGGCGGCTGATGCGCGAAGGCAGAGGTAGCCGAAGAGTGCGGCGGATGCGCGGGAGGAGGTGCTGCGAGGAAGCGACCAAGAATCGAGCCCGAGGGTGGCTGGGACGCCGGGGGCAGAGGAGGCGGCGGAGGCGCGAGAAAAGTCGAGGCGAGCCCCGAAGGGGGGGCAGCAGACGCCAGACCGGTGAGAAAGGAACCGGCGGAGGCGGACGCCGCAGTGGCGGCCCGCGAAGCGGCCGAGTGCTGAGCAGCTAAGCTAGAAGGACCAGCGGAGGGCCCGGTCTTTGTGGGCGAGCGGCGGGATGCAGCGGGAGGTGGAGCTGGAACGCTCGCACCGACGTGACCAGAGGGATCGTCGAGGACGGGAGGAAGAATCGGGCGCTCGGGACGAGGAATGAGGTCGGAAAGGAGGGTGGTGCTGCGGCGCGATGACAGGCCTTGTTCAAATGAGAACGCCGAAGGCTGAAGTGCAGACGCCGAGGGACCAGCCACCATGGACTCCACCTCGGCGAGGTCGAGATCGCGGAGCTGACGTTCGGGAGCCTTGCCCTTGACGATGCCCTTGTTGCGCCTCTTGGACGGCTGAGTAGGGGTGTTAGCCTCCGTGTTGACGGTAGAGCCAGGCGAGATGGGAGCGGTGGTTTGACGTGTCCGCCTACGGGTGACCGGGGGGGAGAAGTCGTCAGCACGACGGGAAG
The DNA here is from genome assembly GCA_029281795.1 of Mycena crocata. NCBI lineage: Eukaryota > Fungi > Basidiomycota > Agaricomycetes > Agaricales > Mycenaceae > Mycena > Mycena crocata. The sequence goes on from JARJCP010000181.1 coordinate 75,705, forward strand.
GAGGTGCGTCGTACATGTCGTCGTCGGAGTCGTCTGGGGGAGGAGAAGGCGAGCCGGAGTCGACGACGATATCGGGGGCCATGGCGAGCTGACGGGGAGGCATGGGGAGAAGCTGAGATCGAAGGAAAGGTTTTTCTAGCGTGTATATATACAATGGGCGCTATGGACGTAGAGGTACGAGTCTGAGAGGTGATGAGCTGGCACTGTTGTGCCGTGTTTCACATCAGCTTGTGGGCACGAATCCTGTTGCCCTTCACACTCGTTCCTCGTGTTCGATCACACTCCTTTCCTTTCCCTGCCGGTTTGCTCCGCTTTTCGTCTCCGCCACAATCCCACCGCCACCGTCAGCCCTCGCGGCCACTTTTGCGAACGTCAAGACTTGAATCCACGTCCTACGGGATTTTACCTTGCGTCTGTGTTGGATCTCTTTCAAACTTGAATCCACGGTGGCATCCACTACCACTGTGCCAGAACACAGATGACGCGAATTTCGCAGGACAAGAGGGTGAAGATCGCGTTTCACGGCTAGTTGTAGCGAAAAAATATATTCACCTCATGCAGTGAATATTCTGTTTCACTTCAACTTGGGGTGAATCAAGATTTCACTCCACTCTCAATGTGAAACCGCTCAGACACGGAATTGCACCGTAATATATTCATGTTTCAACCAATTACATCACAAGCTAGCCTCGTTCGAGTCCCCGCTCGCCTCCTGAATGAGCTTGAATTTGGCAGCCACCTCAGGTCTGAGGAGGCAGGCCCATCGTTTCCCGTCCTGGATTCGCCCAGCTAGGCAATCAATACTCTCTGCATCAATTACCTCGGAGAGAGGCCCAAGATTTGAAGACTTGGCGTCGAAATATACCATACCTGCAGGATTTTGGCGCGTTAATTTGACCCCTGCAACGGCCGCGAGAATGATTGTTCGTTCTCGCGCAGATTGTGCACGTTCCTCATCGTCCGCATCACGTCGAGCCGGAAACTGGGCGGGTACCGTAAGTGCGATGAATTTGCGTACTTGCCCGAAGAATGTTTTGCGCTGCAGAACGACTGGCAAGTTGCAGTAGTTCTGGTTCCTGTCAACCTCGAGTGTGTACTACATTCATGAGAAGCTTTGTCCCATAATTGAGCATAGAGTTTCATACCTTGATAAATGTCGCGTCGCGCACAGAGTCGGGAGAAGTATGATATGCGGCAACGAGGTCCCACGCGTGAATGAGATCGCCTCCCCCAAGCTGTTTGAGCTTTCCCCACAGTGATAGCTCTGGCGGGAGATATTGGAGGGCTTGAGCGCGGGATATATCGTAATTTGTGGCCAGGTAGGCAGCTATTTTATTACGCAAAGGTTGATCTGCGGCCATGATCCGCTGCGGATACACCATACGGATGTGCTCGTCTGATGTAAAAAATCAGTACTCATTGGTAAGGAAAGAAGAAATACTCACAGTCCTCGAATGCGAGTCCAGAAGTATCTATCTCCTTTGCCGGACTCAGATCAAGCTGCTGCCCACGCACTCCACAAGAAGAAACAGGGAAAAGCCAAACGGCGGGCTTTGAAGCAGCGGCAGAACGAGAGCGCACTCACCGCTGAGCGCCCCGATGACACCCCTCTGATTCGGGAGCTACGTGGTGCGTAGTCGACTCCATAGTGTCGCAATCTCCTCATTCACCCCGTTTATTCCTGGCAGCCGAACTTAGCCGTGCTCGCGGTGAACGCAACGCGGCTGAGGCAACCAACCCCAGGCCGAGACATCGCCCGGGACCGGCTAATCGCTCTATCACCCGCCCTAAGAACATGACTGAGGTCACAATTGAAGACATACGGCGGTACCTCAACCTCTCCGGTGCGAAGAATGACCAGGTTTGGTCCGATCTTCGTGTATGTTCTTTACTTCCCTATCGTTTTTTTTCACTATTCATAGTAATTAAGGCTGATGTTCGCCGCTTTATGGATGCGGGGCTGCTCGATTTGAGCCTCGCCTGGAAGGAGCAAGACAATCGGCGGCTTGCAAAGGTTTTTGATGCTGTACGTTGTCTGTTCCTTGCGAGTCTCCGTGTACTACAACACCGACAGATTGAGGATGCTCACCCCGACTTGCAACGCTTCCGAGCGCAGTGGGCGACCATCTTCCTTGTGCATGCCACTTTTGGTGGCCAGAAGACATACAAGTCCTGCAAAGGCAAAGATGGTACGTACCGCGCGAGAAAACGCAAATCGCGACGGACCGACACCAGTGACCTCCACGCGGCACTGCACCGTACTGGTTCGGAGTCATCTGATGTTGGGTCTGGACCTTTGGCTCCATGTAAGTCCTGTTCGTGTGTCAATTTTTTTTGTTTTTCAAACCAATACCAGCTCGCTCTCCCAACCTTTCGCCGTCACCAGCTGCATCACCTCGTGGTACGTTACTCAAAGTGCTGGATGCTTTTATCTCATCATTTCCGTCGTCAAGGATCCCCGAGTCCGTTGCCGGTATTGACACCTGAGGGAGGTAGTCCTGAGCCCACTGGCGACTGAATCAACAACAATTTACAACACTGTAATCTATACATGTATTCCTGAATCAAATCAACGTGTTTCACTTCCATACAATATGAGCGAATTGCAAGTTCTTACAGAGTGGTTTTAGTCCTGAACACTGGTGATTTTTGGCAAGGTAAATGGGTGAAATTCTCTGCGGGACAGAGTGAACCCATGATGTGAAAAGCGTCATATTGTACGTGAATGTTTTTACCATCTTTTTGTCGTGAATGTCGCTTTTTGACCGCGAACTTCGCTGAAATCCACCGCGAAAATCCCTCCAAATCTCCGCGAAAATAAAGGCGAAATTCGTGTACGCTGTATTCCACAGTGTACACGGCCAGCTCTAGGCTCTCATCCTGCATATTCAGTTGAACGGCGTCCCCGGTCTCTCTCTCTTTGTCTTGGTCTCAAAAATCTGGAGCACTTTTGTTTTTTTGTACTATCAAAACTCGACCACTTTTTCGGCACTGAAGCGGCAAATTCTCGAGCTCGAATCATCCTTCTCGCCGCTGAGCACTTCTACAACGTCCTCTCCCGTTCCATGCATCAAATTTTCAAGCTGCTCGTTTTTCCGCGACGGTGAAGTCGACACAATGCGTCAATCGAACATCGTCAGGAAAAAAGCTGGCGGAACTTGTAGAGCGCATCCAAGTCAGTGACGGTTGATCTCTACCGCTGTCTATTGCCTCGCAATCAACATGTAAATTGAATATCTTGAAGCTGGCCGTGTTCAATATAATTGGGCTTGCTCTGTTATCAACATATCGAACCATTCCTGTGCCAGCTGCCTTGGCTGCCTTGGGAAGCTTAAATGGACTCGGCGTTTACTGCAACGCAGATTTCCCTCTTCATTCTCCCAATTACAAGCGATCTCCTCGCTTTCAGTCGACTCCTAAGTCCTTCATTCAAAGCTTCAACAAAGTCATGTGTTTCTGGTTGAAAAACCTTGCTGCCCGTTCTCTCGCACGTTCAATGGTTTGTGCTCCTCATGAAATCGTTCCGAAATCCAAAAATGTGAAGGCAACCGTTGAAAAAAACGTTTGGTGGGTCAGGGCCGGCATCGGCATCGGAAGCACATATAACCATTGTTCGGGTGCACCAAATTAAATCCAGTCGTTCCAGCATTGAAATCGAAGGGCGTTTGCAAAAGACGAAAAAATTGGATTGCTTTTCTGGCTCTGTCTCCAACTATTTCAGACTCGTCACTCCAAATCTGAGACTCGGCCGAATTTGCGTAAGCTGAATGTAGCTGAGTCGCCCAGCGTCGACGTGGCGAATTATTATCCGCGACTTGTCCATGTCCGCGACAGTAGGCGACAGTCCGTAACAGTCCGCGACCTGGATTTGCCTCGCGACCATACAGTCTAGGTGCTACGCGAACATAATTCTACTTTACCAGTATTTCAAGTGCACAACTTCGCTACAAGCGTAGTTTTAAATTTACTCCCTGCGAAATGAAAGAAAAGCGATGCAGAGAAAAGGAAAAAAGCCGGCACTACCAATTTCATTAACCCTTCCATCGGCTCAGCTGCCATAGGAGCCAAGAAGAGCCAAGGACAAGGTGGGGGGATTTGCTGATGGTCGGCGTGATCAACTCAATTAGGCAAGTTGTCAACAACTCGTCAACACAACCTTCTCTTGACCATTCCCGACTCCAGCGCGGACAGCGGAGCCCGCCATCTGTTTCATTACCGCACGCACCCCGGCGTCGCCTCACCGCGCTAGGAAAGAGGAAAAGTATATAAGAATGGCCTTTTCCGCGAAGGCCTTTCTTCAGTTACATCTTCTTCAGATCTTACCTTTTACCCTTCATTTTCTTTGACGATCTCACCATGTTTAAATTCGCTTTCGTTGTCGCCGCTGTCGCAGCTCGTGCATTGGCCGACTGCACTCCCTCCTTCACGGATGGCACCCCCTACACCGTTAGCATGACTTCCCTCCCTACCTTTGGTTGGGTCAACAACGCGACCCTTGGCTTCCTCGGTGTCAACCTGGTACGTCTGCTAATCTATCGTCCGATGAATTTCCACTTACAGACGATGTAGAAGGAGTCGCTTCCTGCAACGGAGTGGTTCCTTGCTCCGACAGGCTTTGGCGGCTACTTTTTCTCGTACGCTTCCTTCGTCACTTCACATTGCTTGAAACACAGCTAAACTCAATTTATTTAGCGTTGATACCGAACTGACCAGCTGTCTCTACGCCAGCAGGAACGTCAAGGTTCCCGGGAGCGGCAAGATCTACAACAGCCTTGGCTGCCTCAATGGCTCCGGAGAGCTCGGCCTCGACCAGGACTTTACATTCAACTGCGTGTCGTGCTCCGCCGAAGGCGGCGTCAACTGCGTCATCAAGAGTTCGGTTACGACGGAGTGCGCCAATACTCCTGAAAACGCGCTCCACTACCCGGCTGGAGAAGATGAGGAGGGACAGGTTAGGACCGCGACGTGCACCCCAACTTGGTATCAAGCCTGGGATGTTAAGGCTGCTGCATAGGTTTGTCGGAGCGTTCGTTGAGCATGAGCAGAGCAGTACCATTCGGTATTTCTTGGACTTTTTTCCGTATCAAATTAGTAAACTCTGCAGAAATTTGGACTTACCCGATTCATATAATGTGGCAGTCCGTGAATTCCCGGCGGCCTCAACTCTGACTGAGAATCAAACATAAAGGTAGACAAACTTGCCGACTCAAAATCTTAACAAACGCAACGTTCAGAGTCAGAAAATGCATATGTTACAATTGATTTTCCAATTGATACATGGTTCATAAAGCTCCGTCGGCCTTGTTTAGTATGAATTATCGGTGCTGGCTAGACTTTTTGTTTTGGAGTGCGTTTAGACCATCGCACGACGGGTGTTAAGGGTGGTGGGAGAGCAGTTAAGCCCCGTGCAGTGACACGGCTTGAAGCCGGATGAGCAAGACTCGACACCGCGCAGGCTCGTGACGAGCAAACATACGCGGCCGAGGTTCGCGCCGACCTCGTTGCTCGCAGCGTGCAACCCGAGGTTGAAGAGCTCGAGGCGGAAAGAAGTTCGTTGCAGCAGTATTTCTGCGGGCCGGATGAATGAAGACGTCTCCGTGGGCTTGGCCGACGATGTGGTCGCGGTCGTGGTGGTGGTGCGTACGGGTGTGGTGGACGACGTCGTGGCACTGGTAGGCCGAGCAGTGGAAGAAGAGCTCGTACGCGCCGTGGATGTGGTTGCTGTGCTGCTGCTTCGGACGGTGGACGAAGTCGTGGCACTGCTGGTGCGTGCGGAAGGCGAAGAAGAGGAGGTGCGAGGCGTGGATGATGCTGGTGTGGCGCTGATGGACCGGATCGTGGACGGGGAGGCTGCGGCACTGCTGGAGCGCGGTGCAGAGGATGACGCAGCGGTCGAGCTGGAACGACCCGAGCTGCTGGAGCGCACGCTCGAGAACGTGGCGGGCGAGGAGCTCGACCGAGCTGCGGATGATGATGCGGAGGTGGAGCGCACCGCAGAGGAGCTGCTAGAGCGCACGCTGGAGGACGCAGGCGAGGAGCTGGAACGCGCCGATGAGGAGACGGTCGCGGTTGAGCGTGTCGAAGGTGGCGCCGAGCTGCTAGGACGCGAGCCGGAGAATGCTACGGAAATCGAATGGGCTGCGGAGCTGCTGGTGTGCAAGCTCAAAGAGGATGGGGCAGTACGAGACAAGGAGCTGGAGCGCACTGTCGACGGCGAGGCGGAGCTGCCGAACCAGTTGAACTGCTCGCACGGGAGCGGAGCTGCTCACATGCGAAGGCGACGATGAGTGCGACGACGAAGCGCTGGATAAGGATCCTATCCACACGAAGTTGTACATAGGTGAGAGGAATTACAGTAGGAGAGAGGAATCGGATCAATCCGAGTTGGATTCAGACGTTCCTTGCCTCTTGCTTGCCTCTTCCCTTTGCATTTTCGTAGAGGTATTGCTCGAGTCCATCCACCCAGATAAAAAGCCCCAGCAGTAACGGCGGTCCACAACCGCTCCTGCCAGCCAAGCTCCGGCTCTTCTGAAACACCGACGCCTTCTTTTTCTTGATTCTCCAACTTCACTTCCAAGCGGTGACTTTCTTGTTTCTGTTCCTGACTTCCTTCACCTTCGCAGGCAAGCGGTTCGGATTTGAATCACTTGATATCTGCGTCGCGCCACCCTAGCGCGTCTTCACATGCTCCATGTCGTCTTCATCAATTGGTAGCCATTGATCACCCCCGAACAAGGGATTGATCACCCCGCAACTGTGCGCCCCCGCATCCCACTGTCCACGGGTTCGAGAAGAACCACCGCAGCTGATTCTCGAAGAATACTCGGCGCGTGCTGCGTCAGCCATAAATCGAGGCGCGTCGCTCTGAGGAGACCCGAGCCATGAAGTTGACCACGACTGCCCTCCCTTTCCTCCTCGCGCAGGCGATCCGCGTCTGTGCGCAGTCTCCGCTCCCGAAGAATGGTGGTTTGAATGATAAGCGGCCGACGTACGACAACCCAGAAGACGCGGTGTACAAGGCCATCGAGCCGAAGCTCAAAACGCGCTGGACCGACGAGGTTGCCGCGAACCCCGACAAAGTGTGGCAGGAGTATCCTCGCCCGCTCTTGCGTCGCGACACTTGGCTCAATTTAAACGGAGTTTGGGAGTTCCAGTTCGCAAAAGGCGCCGACGACGTGAACAGTGTCCCAGTGAACAAGACACTGAACCAGCGCGTTCTGGTCCCGTACTGCATCGAGTAAGATTCCTCCCGACATCCATTTATCACTTGCTCAATGTCTTGCGCAGGAGCGGACTGTCCGGAATCGCGCAACAGTCGACGTACAACTGGTAAGTCGTCAATATTATTTATCTACTGTTCGACGTTTTTACTTCCACTAGGTATCGCCGCGAATTCGAAATTCCTTCCACATTCTCAGATAACGTGGTCCTCCACTTTGCCGCGGTAGACTACAAGGCCACGGTCTTTGTCAACGGAGAAAAAGTCGGGGAGCATGTCGGCGGATACGATAAATTTGCCTTCGACATCACATCACACGTCCAGAAGAACGCAACGAACGAACTCATCTTGTTCGTATACGACCCTACCGACGACCACAATGGCAATATCCCCGTCGGCAAGCAGCGGAAGGTGCCCTCACATATCTTTTACACTGTGCGCGGATTATTTCATTATTTTATCTCTCGATCATTTGCTCATTGAAACAATTAGCCTTGCACCGGGATCTGGCAGACTGTCTCGCTTGAGGCCGTTCCCAGCGCCGAATACATCACCGACATTTCGCTCCGCGCATCTGCGGACGGCACAGTGAACACGACCATTACCACGTCTGCCAACTCTTCCTCTCCGGTTTCCATTGCTGTCCTCGATCCCACGGACAACTCGAAGACGATTTTTACCGCCAACGGGACCGCCAACTCCCCCTTCTCCTTCACTGTCTCCCCCGCACCGCAGACTTGGTCCCCCGACGCACCCAATCTGTATAACTTGACGGTGACTGTCGGTAACGATACGGCCCAGACGTACACCGGCTTCCGTACCGTGGAGAGGAAGGCGATCGACGGGGTGCAGCGGTTTGTGTTGAATGGAAAGCCGCTATTCCAGTTCGGTCCCCTTGACCAGGGCTACTGGCCCGACGGTTTGTACACGGTGGGTCCGCATGATTTCGTTCGAATGTGTTTCTCATTGTCCCCAACAGGCCCCTTCGTACGAGGCGATGGTATATGACCTCAAATACCTCAAGAATCTCGGCATGAACTTCCTGTAAACCTCGCTCTCTCTTTTCTTCCTCCTGCATAGCTTATGGAATTTTGCGCAGTCGGAAGCACGTCAAAGTCGAGCCCGACCTCTTCTATTACGCTGCCGATACCACGGGACTCATCATCATGCAAGACATGCCCTCTCTCGACACCCGCGGCGTCAGTTCCTCTCAGCAAACCGAGTGGGAGCGTCAACTTGATATCTTGGTCCGCTCGCACTTGAGCTTCCCCAGTATCCTCACCTTCATGCTTTACAATGGTGCGTCGACAAATGTCTAAACCTTTTTTCAACCACTGTGTTCACGATGCGCGACTTTTTAGAGGGCTGGGGGCAACTCTCTAATGGTCCCGAAATTGAGCTCACCCATCACATCGCATCCATCCTGTCTGGACACCAGCTCATCAACTCTGTATCGGGCTGGAGCGACTGGGGCCAAATACTGCATAATATCAGCGTCGGCGACTACCATGACAACCACCACTATTCGAGCCCACAATGCGGGGCGCCGTTCTACAGTCTCGCAAGTACCCCCAACGACCCCAACAGAATCGGCTTCCAGGGCGAGTTCGGCGGTGTTGGTGTCAATACTACGATGTAGGACTCTGAGCCGCCGTTTTCGTTCGATTGCTAATCCAAATTCTCTAGCGATCATCTTTGGAACGACAATGTTGCCATTGCAGCTATCAATCAGACGTACGAAATCGACGCCAACCTCGACATCTGGAACTTCCGTGCTTTGCGTGTACGTCTGCATTCTATGTCGTTCAGCGGTCAGCACATAAGTAACCTTCTAACACAGGTCATCAACGAGCTGCGCGAGCAAACCGAACTGTTCAACTGCAACGGTGGAGTCTACACGCAAACGACTGATGTTGAGGGCGAAGTAAACGGTTGGTATTCTCTCGTTTGCACGGCTGGAATAGGCTGCTGATCTGTCCCTCCACAGGATTCTTGACTTACGACCGCGAGGTCGACCACGTCGACACCGAAAAGTGGAAGGCTGTCATTCAGAGCATATACGATACTTTCGAGAAGAAAATCTCCGGGACGCAGGAGAAGCTGTCCAGGAAAGACCTCATGATGTAGGCTGGAAATTGTTGCTGGTCTTCACCGCATTGAAGGAGTTCGGTACCGGGATGTAATCAAAAGAATTTAAAGGAATATGATCGTGGAGAGATGCGGTTAAAAACTCTGACTAAACCTTCCTTGCCCAGCGACGGTGAATTTCAGACGAACATGTCAAAGGATGTGGCTCCAGCAGTCCTTTCAGAGTGGAACAAGGCAAAAGTGATGAGGGAGGATTTCGGGGTACATAAATGAACTAGAAAGGATCTGCGATGAACAAGTTCGCAAAAAAGTGAGAATGTCCCCGGCCGGAATCGAACTGGCGCCGATCGCGTCCGAAAGAGACGACAACGAAAGGTACGACTTGGTATGTTTAGTCTACGATGAATCACCCTCCCGGAAATGCAGAGGGTTTCGTGCGGGACAAAGTTAGATACTCACCGGCGGTGAAGATAATCCAGAATAACCAAATACACTGTTAGAGCCGACAGCATTGTATTCTCCAAGCCAGATAGCCAATTTGAAGGAACGGAACCAGGTCAAACCGTGGGAATTTACGACTGAGTACTCCCTAACTCAACGTCCTGGCGGCGTCCTCTCAGATAATTCATGCCGGCACGATCCCAAATCATGAGCCTACGCGCACGACGCATAGACTTTGGCACTCGGTTGAGAAACGGAAGGAAAGGGAAGGAACTGCTTGATATAATCGGATGTTCACACGGAAAAATGAAAGCAGAAACCTGAGCCGAATAAAATTGAGAAAGAACCGAGCCCCGCAGAATACATGAGACGAAATAAAGTTGGTCAATCTAATTATCCCCGGATCGTCTCAGCAGCTTGAAGGGTGTGCATCAGCCCAGATCGAATATCAATGTAGAGAATAACACTCACGGCAGGTCCCGTCAGCGAGCTGCGCACAAGTGACCGCACGGACGCAGGAGGTGGTCTTGGAGATGCACCCGTCACCGGAAGAGGGCCAGGCGTTGGGCGTCGGGTCGGTACAGTTCACAGGGTTCACGTTGCCGTTCTGGAGCGGCGCCGCCCAGCCACAGCAGGTCCCGCAAACCGTCGCTTGTCCGGCTCTGGAAGGAATGAGCATGAATGAAAGTTGAGCGAACAGTTCACGTACAAGCTTTGGAAACGGCCCCTGGGGGCGCCGTAGCAGAAGGCCTGGGTGGGGTCTGCGACGAACATATTAGTTAACACGGCGGCAAAGGGGGAGGGAGAAGTGCATACATGGCTGGTAGCTTCCTGGGGGGCACAGCTTGAAGGTTGTCGCGCCCTTGGCATCCTGGAACTGGCCGGGGAGCGTCCCGAGGCAGGCGGTCGAGTTCATGTCTGCCAGACACGCATAAGTAATGAGGTGAAACTGAATGATAATAAAGACATGCTGGGCTGGTAGTGACCACTGTCGCAAGGCTGCGCGCGACCAGACTTGCCGTCGCAAGAGTTCCCGGCGGGGCAGAACGCGCAAGTCGTGCTGTTGTAGCGGTAGGAGCCTGCGGCGCAAGGATTTGACGAGGCCCGGCCCATGAGTGCACCGTCTTCGGGTCTGTGAGACATAAATCAGCACGGTTCCGACGACGTTAAAGCAATGAAACATACTGAGGAAGCGCGGTGACGCTGGAGAACATCATGAGCGCGGCAGAGACGAAAGATGATGAGAAGAGCATGATGACACGAGGTAAAATTCAAGTGAGAGGCAGGTGTATGTGAGGTGGGAAAAAAGCGGTAGATTCAGTGCTGGAGGGTCGACCTGACTTTATACCTTTCGCGAGGGTACGCTTTCTAAGCAATTTTCTTGAGACCATGTTCGTTTGAGCGCGATCTCTTGACAGCCGCAGAGCGGAAGCGTTGGGCAGGTCTCAGTTGGATAATTAATTCACCGGTGTCCAAAAAACCCAAGCGGGTGGTGAGCAACGAAAGTAAAAGTACGCATTCCAGCAGTTCTTTGAGCTCGGGAGACCGACCACAGCTTTGGCCTGAACAACTGCAGTCACAGATGGGACCATCATCATCGTCGTGGTTGGGAAGTGGGAGACAACAGTTTCATGATCGGGAATGACCGGTCCGACCTCCGGGCCCGATGGTTGAACTCTGACCGTCACCTGCAACTTCTGTCGCTGCAATGTTCCTCGGTTTCTTTCGACAACACGGAATCGACACTTTGCATTCAAGTTGTCGCCTCATCTGAATATCCAGCTCCATATGCCGCGCCTTCCACTACTGGATACCTGTTATGGCGTAGCCCAAAAGGCGTCCGGCGAATTATGCAACTGAGACCTGCCCAACGCTTCCGCTCTGCGGATGTAAAGAGATCGCGCTGAAACGAACATGGTCTCAAATTCCGCTTAGAAATCATTCCTTCGCCAAAGGTATAAAGTCAGAGCGACCCTTGCTCTTCAGGTCCTCACTTTTTCCCTCTCATCCGTTTATCTGAAATGCCTTGCTACTCTCCTTGTTATATTTCTTCTCTGCCTCACCCTGGTCCACCGCCGACGTGCTCGCTGCCGCCGGTCCCGAGGTCGAGGCCCGCTGCGGTCAAGCGCAAGGCGCGTGTGCCGACGAAGAGGGCGATGGTGGGAAGGATTCCTGAGGGCTACGTCTTCGTCCCCCCACCGATGCCTTTGCTCTTCCCTGCTACTTATCACCTCATCCCCGCAGGTCCTCAGAACGCGGCGCCCAAGTCCAAGCGCCCGGTCTTCAGGACCCTTACTAACATTGCGGAAAGGATGAGGAAGAGAAAGGAGCCCGAGGCGGACTTGGCGGATGAGAGCTTTTGCTGCCGCGGCGGGGAGATTATCTGAATTGTGTGATGCTGACGTGAAGCGTGGGCTGGGACGTTCTGCTGGCGGTGCGTTCCTTCTTTCTTTCTGGTGGACGTCTCTGACGAACTCGTAGGAGCGCTCCCGTTTATAAAGGCAACCTGACAACCACAGTTAGGCTACAGATGACGGTCCTTCGGGATGCGGTCGGAATTTAGACGTCGACGCTTCGGTGATACATGGTGGCGGGCATTGTTCGCATTTCGGTGTGTTCTCCTCCTTTTCTTCTACTCTTTCTGACGCTTGCATTCCAGAACTTGCTTCTTTCTAGACACGGTGATACGAATGGTGGCGGACCTCGCTCGCTGGTCGGTGAGTGGTTTTTCCTTCTATCTCTTACATTGCTGACGCCCGACTTGTTCGTTACAGGCCGTCCTAAGGGTTCTGAGGCTCTTGGGTTCAGGGGGATAAAATAGCATGGCTGCCGACTTGACTCGAATTTGGGTTCTGGGGGATCATTTAATGGGTTCTGGGGGATTTTTGGGCTCTGGGGGATTCTTCTCCGTCGCTCCTCGGCCGGGCGGCGGGAAGATTATTTTCACGGATGTGTGTTGGATAAATGTGCGAAAGCGCAAACCCTGGTTCGACTCCAGGCATCTGTATTTATGATATCATGCGGTCTCTTTACATAGGTTTGTTTTCAATGCGTTGCCCTTTCGGCATTTCTCACCGTTGTAAATAAACTGTAATCCATTCAATCAACTTCGGAAGTGTCACGCTTCTGACTTCTACTCCAGCATTCAGGTGTCTATTGTTATTCCTCACTATGGATTTCCCTGAGAACCATGCGTAAATCTGCCCCCTTCGCCAATTTATTCTCCATTCATCGAATAAAATGTGTGTCAAATTGATGAATCAGATGAATATTCCCACGGTTCGATTTGGTCCTCACCAGCTACAACCTGGGTCTATCCAGATTCGCGTCGTTCAAGTGCCAGATTCAACCTTGGGATGTTCTTACAATGAAGAACTACGATTGAGTGGGGAAGGACTATAGAAGAGCTCTGTATTTATGTACCTGGCGGGCTGAAATTGACTACATATACACACGATGAATAATTGCATCAGATCTTGTTGTCTTCATTCATCTTGTGATACTTGGTTGGATTTTGTTCTCCGATAGATTGATTGTGAGTACAAGCTTCCCGCACCTGTGGAAACCCATGGATAGTATTCGGCGTCAGACGGTCGAACCTCATCATATGCAGTGTGCACAGATATCGACCCAAAAGTGGTGGGAAAAGTGGAAAATGAAACCGAGTCATGGGCTCTGATTATTGTTCCTGGTTATTCGGACGAAATTCCGACTAGATTGAAACCCGGACGGCTCGCCTCTATTGTCGATGTGGTGGGAAGACGGAGGCAGAACGACGCGATCAATGATGGCAATAACGTACGATGGATCACCCGACGGCGCTCTTTCTTTTCCTCCTCCATCCTCCTCGCATTTTCTGCGTTTCTTGTAAAAGTCGCCTTCGAGTCCTGAAAATGCTTTCCGCTCGTCGAGTTCGCGCTGCTGACAAAGCAGATCTGGGAGTATATAAGCCTGCACCGCTTATTTCCAGCCTCACTTGACTTTTGCTCTCAACCGCAACAGTCTTTTTGGAAACCTTCCAAGTTCACCCATCTCAAAGCACTCCACCTCCTATCACCTCCTCCCCAAACACATTTCCAGTTGCCTTCTTCCTCCCCACCATCCTCGTCGCGCTAGTCGCGTCGGTATCCTCCCCTACCGACGTTGTCCTCCGTCCTCCCCCTCCCCCATCGCTTGGAATCTACGACGGATGGTCCGGCACCATCTAGGAGCGGCTCGACATCCTCGAGCAATCATCCATCTATCCTTGCGGCACGGCGGCCTCCAACGACGGATGGATCGGCACCCAGCTTTGCTGGTTCGAGCTGGTCGTCCCGCTTGAGTCCCACGTCAAACCAAGCGCGTTCTACGACAACGACGCGACCTTTGTCCTCGAACGCGTTCTCGTCGACGTGTCGATCGCCATTATCCCCACTCACGACGCGTTCATCGTTGACATCGGCGTCCTCGTGCTTTTCATGGCACTCCTAGTCCAGCTCAACGTATCCTTCCTCGCCTGGATCGCGATCCTATTTCCACCCTCGCGCTCGCAAAGGACAATTCTCATGGAAGAATACATTCCTCGCCGGATTCTGCGCCAAAAAGTATTCCACCACGAGCCCCTCTTATCCCTTACTCACATTCTTTCCCCAGCGTTATGTTCCCGCACTCGACGACGCGCTTCCTGTTGTCTACACTTCAGCAACGGTTAATCTTCTCATTTTGTCCGACGAGCAACTCTTCCACCTCGCGACAACTTGCCGTGCCGGCGACGACACGCGCGACGAACGTCTCGAAGACATCATCACTGGTGCCGTCGCAGCGTTACCTAATCTCCCTGTTTGCGCCCTCGCTGCCGCAGAGCTCGCTGTGGCCCGCCCGTGCAAACCATCCACCAGCATCAGCACCTCCCGTGCCTCCCTACTCGCAGCAAACGTTCATCTCCGCGTAATTTCCGGCTCCCAGGTCTTCGACCTCGCAATGAACCTCACTATCAACGATGACACGCCCGCCGGACCACTGCAACACATAATCACCGGCGCCGTTGCTGCGTTGCCCGCCCTCACCTCGAGCGCCATCGCTGTTGCCCAGCTCTCTGTTGGTCCCGAGCCTTGCGAAGCTACCAATCCCCAGGCTGTCATCAACTATATCGGCAAGCCCGCAGTCAAGCACGTTTTCAGTTCATACCGCGTACACCGGCCACCAGGGGTCCCAGCTGTTCCTCTATATCAGCTCACGTCGGATCCCTTGTGCGACCCTGAAAACCTTCGCTCTCCTCGCATCACCCTTGCCGCCAACCGCCCTGCTCCTGGGATTGTGGATATAAACCAAATCCGGCGCGGTCCTCGACACAAACGTACTCCCATTGCGAGCCGCGCGCTGCCAACGCGGAGTGATTACATTGATGCGACCTCTCAGCCCCTGCAGCAAGCGAGTCCGGTCGGGCCCCTGGCGATATTTGCTGCTCGTGATGTATTTCTCATTCTAATAATTCGCCGGATGTCAGATCTTCGTGGGACAGCCAAGGACGCACCCCAAAACCTAGTTTTCGGGTGGAGTAAAGCTGACTCATTTCGCGACAAAACGCGCGTACCTGCCAGTTCTTACGCCCACAACGATCCATAGTCGCTCTCACCCTCGGATCATATGTTGTCTCCGCGCTCGGTTTATCCTTTCGTTCGCACAGACTCTAACCTTAGTTCTGAGCCAGGATGACCCACATTGTTGGTGAGTTAGAGCTACGGCAAAATCCAAATTACTGTCGCTCTTACAATCCTGACTACGCTGATCACTGGTTTTTCCTCTGTACGAGACGTTCTGTGGCCTTTCCGCCAATCCTCGGATAAATCCGCCTTCGGTGCGTGGCAAGTCTACACGTTGTTCCCATCTGTCTAGATCTGTCTTGTTCTTTCTCAGGTATGGAAACCCGTTTATTCCCCGGTTGACAGATACAGTTCAGGGAACGGTGACGGAAAATGAGGTGCAGTGATGATCTTGTTCAATCTTGTTCGATCTCACTAGATCTCACTAGTTGGGGCATCCACACGCGCCATTTCTGGTTCGCAATGTGAAAAATGGGCTTCGATATCTCCTGGCTGACAGCTTTCTCCGAGGATTTTCATCCAAATGTGCTGAGAAGGGGCCGTCTTCGCTCGACTGTGGCCTGTGGCCATTCGTCCAACCGACTGATATGTCTCCCGAAAAATCAACCCGAGTCTTCAGTGGGGTATCCGGTTGTGCGTGGGCTAGTGCACGACGAAATTATGCACCATCTTCTTTTGCAGGCTGAGTAGACCCTTCTGAATCTTGCTCTCTTCAGCAGGGGACCCGACCGGCTCCTGGACTTGTTTTTTCTTGCTCGTGATAAGTCCTTCTTCGCCTTAACAATTCACCGGAATCTAAACTCCGGCAAGACCGCACCCCAGAACCCTATTTTGCGGAGAACAAACACTTGCAGAAATGACTCATGGGGAACCAGAGCGCGCAAAAGTGCGCCCACAATCATTAGCTTAATCATCACCCTCGGATCATTCCTCCGTATTCAGTATACTGTATCTCCTGGTTCACGCAACTCGAGCTTATAAGACTCTGTATCGTCGTTGAATTGTCCATTAACGTTGCGTCAGTGAGTCCAACTTTTTTCTTTACTCTTGCGGTAGTTAAGCTGACCAAGTCTTCATTCATTCTTTGAATTCTTCCTTCAAGTTGGTTTTCATCTTTGTTCGTATGGCATCCGTTTTCCCATGTTTCGGTCTCGGAGAAATCCGCCCTCGCTTCTGTTCTCCTTCTCGATCCTACCGCGGACCTAGGGCCGTACATTAGCGTGGACCAACAGAGATGAAATTAGGCCATGGAAACTTCCGGTCCGGGTGCCACCCCAAAAATCTGGCAATGTCCGCTTTCTGTTTTGACGTCGGGGGGTGTCTGTTCCCTATGACTAGGAAGTCGGGCGAAGGCGGTCGTCAGTCTCCCGACATATGCGTACTGACTCCGAAATGTCGCCACGATCATCAAGATAAAATAAATATGGGCACCCTCGTCTTCTCTTCCATTACTCAGGATCAACTGCCGTGCTGCTTCATTCCACTGATTACAGCCTGCCGACGCATGTTTTGGGTCCAGGAACTGGAAAAAAAGGTATATATTGGGTGCTAAACCTCATCTTTTTTCATCGACACGACTCCGTCCGCCCAGCCACCTCACGTACCCACAAATATTTGGGCCTGCTTTCGGGCGCGCCTCGCCCACTACCTGGGTCAACAACGCGAGATTCTCGTCGTTGCCAATCAATCACGCCAGCCTTTCCCGATACCAAGCATGAGCGGTGTCGCCGGTCTCCCATATGAGTTCCCAAACGATGCCTTTGAGCACGGGGGGTTCATAGACTTCACCGAGGGACGGTCGCGATATGTCTTCCAATACAGCTTCATCCACGCGCTTCCCATCCAAGCGTGGGAATCGCTGGTATGGAAGATTTGTGCTAGTACGTCGTCTGTCTGTTCCTCACAAGTGAGCACTTGATTGAACTTGAGCTCATTTTAATCAGAGCCTTATATCCCTGGCACCGGATGGCGGGATGTTGGTTATGTTGAATTTGACAGCCGCGTGTATCTCGACGCGCATCCGATACTCCCGCTCGTCGACGGCGAGCTGTTGCTTCGGCTCATGGTGATGTCCATCGAAAATGGCTGCGCCGTGCGGTTGGCGAGCAGGGTGGAGGCACCGATCGGCCCAGGCGGCGCGGCGAGTGTATGGAATGTTGAAACACTCGAGGCCCGCTCCGCCACCACAGACGGAGAAAACCTCCTTCTCAAGCTGGGCGAAAGATATATTCCAAAGCGGAGCTGCGCTATTGCGACGTGTCGAGCTTGGCTGCCTGCTAGTGGGCCGGACATTTGTGTCATTCACATGTTGGGATAACTAACCCAAGTCAAGACAACCACAACATATGGACAATTGATTTGCACATATGTGCAAAGGACATACTGCCTGGGACATTTGTTACTAGGAGGTAAAGAGGAACTATGTATAGTACAAACACCGATTGTGGGGCTCTGACCGACTTCTCGAGGCCTTGCCTATCGTAGCACAGAATAATAATATGACTGTCCGCCAAAAACTGATGAGCATGATCCTGAAGAGATCAAATGATCAGAGACGGGACCTGAACATGGTGAGGGGGGACTTGCACTCGAACGAACCGTTTCGTTGATTTAATTTGCCTGTCGTTGATTTAATATTTGCTCATTGCACTGGTCTTGCCGCCAGTCAACATATCTCCCGACGCCTTGAGAAGCATCCCAGTGGCCAGCAGAAGAGCACCAGCTATAGCGAGCGGTGCAGCGATGAGAATGGCGATGCCCCTTCCAATATCTGCGAGAATGGCTTTTTTATTTACGTCGGGGGCTTTTTCGAACTCGTCTGCCCGGTGATTCCAGTAAGCCTGCACTTGTGGATCGCTGTGGCCGGTGGCGAGATCCCGCATCGACTCGACAATCGCCGCTTCGTCGCCACGTTTCGTCCAATTGTATTTCCGGATTTTGCGATGAAGCGTTTTCAGCTTGGCCTGCCATTCCACCTCGCTGAGATGGGTAGGAGTGTTGGTATATGGGGGAGGCTGGGCGGCGGGTTCTGTGGGAGGCCGGGGGACCTTTTCGTCGATCATGGTGACAGAGATTTCCGGGGGAGAGACTGTGGGGGCTTGCATGTATGTTATGACGTCTAGGAGCATGCAAAAAGAGGCTGACGATAATGCGTGTGGTGAAGACGTGGATTGATGGAGAAGTAAGAGATGGGAGACTTAAAAGGAAGTACTTCTGCTGCGCATTCGACTGCGCACGACTGCGCACGCCTCAAGATCTCTATGTCGAACTGGCAGCTCGATGCGAAAAGAGACGGGATGTGTCATGGCAACTGTGTCAGCGGTGATTCGGCCATCTCGGCCGTCGCCTTTTTTTCTGAATAACTTGGAATGCCAGGTCGAGCATAAAGATGAGACTTTGGGTTTTACGGATTTGCGCAGCTCCCCAGCAGCAATTTTTTTCGTATTAATTTTGCACGCCCAAGGAGTCGGGTTCCCACAGTCGACTTCGGTGACACCCAGTTCCTATGAACGTCCAAACCTGTCCGATAAGAATGACTAGAGGTATATAACAGCGAAGCAGGAAGTAAGACCGGCGAGAGAAAGAGATAGGAACCTCGTCGCTCGACTCGTAATTTCAGAGGGGCTTGAGGGTTTTTCGCAGGCAAAGCAAGACAGAGAAAAAGCCAGCATGTCTGTTCCATTTATAAATTGGCTTCGCGTACCTTGAGGCACACAGATAAGCGGGCCACTGCGGGTCCATTCAAAAGGATTCGGACTGCGATTATAGGCTGTGAGTGATACCTTGGTGGCGACATCTCCAGTGCATCAACACCGCCGCAGGATAGCGCCGTAGGATACCTGTGCCTGGCAAAGTCTGTCGAGCTTGCGAAAGCTGGTCAGTAGCTGGTCGCATGCTGGCACATGGTTCGATTCAGAAGAGCTGTGCCCCCAAAATAAAACAAAAACGACATCATTGCTGAGTCAATGTGTTGCACAAATGGGAGGTCGGCTACCTTCCTTATCAAGCGCGTTTATGTTCCCTTCCCGGCGGCGCAGTTTCCCCCACGGGGCTTACTGATCACCACTTTCAATTCCCAGCCATGGCCACCACCAGCGAACCCTGGACTCCTGGCGAAGAAGCTCTTGAGACCGACCCCTTTGTCGCCATATTTCCGTCTCGCTCTCGCGACCGCACTTTGAATGTTTCTGCTGAATCTGGTCCACCCGATGCTGCAGGGGAGCGACAACCACTTCTAGGCGGCTCTGCGACAGTTTTTATCCCGCGAAAGAAACCGTTTTATCGAGCTCGGCCTCTATGGTAGGACTTATACACCGCTTGGTGTAAATTCCTAACATGTCGCAGGCTTGTGCCGTTTGCTATCATCGCTGCTCTCGTCGTAAGCCTGCACATTTCGGTCGAGACATGTAATCGAACTTCAGCAGCGTGGAATGACTCTCGCCCCTCGGGTAGAGGTGTTCACCCAGCTCTCTTGTTCGCGACTTCACCACAATTACAATCACACCACAAGCACCCTGCTTGGGGCACCCTTTCACTATGGTAGCCCTCAGCCTGTTGCACTCAGATTTACGGATCCTATCGAGGACCCATGGGATAGCGATGGGGATGATCCACGTCAGGTACCCTCTGCTCAATGCATGTCTGACCCTGCGGTACAGGCCGGTGCAGGTGAGTTCCTTCGTCCCCTCCCATGAATTTCATGCTCACCTCGAAAGCCCGTATCCAAACAATATTCACCACTTCGATGGGCCTACTCAGCGCTTTGAGTACAGGGTGGTGGGGACACTTCAGCGAGCGTCACGGCAGAACAAAGGTCCTCGCAATCACCACATTTGGTCTCATCTTGACGTACGGCCAACTTATCTTCTATCTGAAGTTTTCCCATTTCAAATTGCAGGGATTTGGCATTCATCCTTGCCTCCACACCATCCTCTCCATTGGCCTCCCACGGTCACACATTGCTAATCATTGCACCTATCGTTGAAGGCCTCCTCGGAGGCTGGTCCACACTCCAGTCTGTTACCTCGGCATACATCTCTGACTGTACCTCGTCTGGAAGCAGAGCTTCTGTCTTTTCGCGTTTCACTGGCGTAGCCTTTCTGGGATTCAGTGTATGCCTTCTCTTTATTTTGTGCTCACGATACTCATGTAGCGCAAACAGCTCGGCCCGGTCATCGGAGGCTATCTCATCCGCCACCCCATTCCGTTCCTTACCACTGCCACACATCCAGGACAAGGGCAACGCCAGTCGGTGACTTCGGTCTTTTGGGTGGCCGTAGTGTCCTCTTTCGTCAACTTTTGTCTCGTGCTCTTGGTGTTCCCGGAGTCCGTCACTCAAGAACAGCGGGATCGGGCGTCCGGGCGCAATAAGGGTAAGGGACCGGCGCGTACATCCGACGAGAACGCCGTTGTGGGCGAGGCACTGGTGCAGGATGCAGAGCCCCCGGTCAAGACCGGGATTATCCGGGACTTCCTCAGCCCTCTTGCGATCTTCCTTCCTGTGCCTATCTTCATCGAGGGATCAGCGCGGAAACGAAGGGACTGGAGCTTGACCCTGCTAGCTTGCGCGTTGTTTGGGTACATGCTTTCGGCTGTAAGTAGATTTCCACCCTCGAAAAGGTCCAGCTGCTAAACTCCCGACAGGGCTTGTACCAGATCAAATATCTATACGGTTCACACGTTTACGATTGGGGCCCCGAGCAGCTCTCTTATTACATTTCCTTTATGGGCGGTGGTCGGGCCCTGTTCTTATTACTCTTGTTTCCTTGTGGGTCGCATTATCTGTCCAAAAATCGCGTAGGGCACTGACATAAATTTCAGTTATCATCTCCAGATTCAAACCGAAATCGACGCTCCCTAAAACGCAGACCGTCGCCGGCGTCAAAGCCCCCAAGCCCAAGCCCACCAAGAACCACCTCGCCCGCGAGATCAAGTTCGACCTCCGTCTCACGCGCCTCTCTCTGTGCATCGACATCCTGGCGAACACCGCAATTGTGCTCGCGCCTGCCCCCGCTTATAAACTGCACTCTCAGCTCGCTCTTGCCCCCGTCCCCGCCAGCACAGACGCGCAATTCCGCAACTCGCAGGCGCTCTTCGTCGTCGCGAGCTGGATGGCAAGCTGGGGCGCCGGCCTCGTGCCCACCATCCAGAGTCTTGCCCTCTGCATCATGCAGGCGCGGGCGCTGCTCGAAGCCGACTTTGGCCCCGGCCCGGAAGGGACCGGGACGTCCTCCACGCTCGAGGCTGTCGACGTGGGCTCTGGCAGGGTGTTCGGCGCGCTCGCGGTGCTACAGGCCACGGGCCAGATGATCCTTGGCCCCATGCTCTTCGGGCTGATATACAGCGGCACGGTCGCGACTTTCCCCAAGGCAGTGTTTGTGACGGCCATGGGCATACTGTCTGCGGCCCTTGTGGCGACGCTGCTTGTACGGAGCCCGCTTGCGGAGGTTAAAGACAAGGCGTCGATGAGGAGGCGGCGCGCAGTCCCGCCGGAGGATGAGGAGGAGCGCGGGCGCTCGAGGGTTAGCAAAGATTTGCGTGGTGGGTATGGGAGTACCAGTGAGGCGGGTCCCTCATCAAGTGGGTCATGAAGTAAGTATATCGCTTGCGCCTCACATCATAACAATACATACAATCGTTCCTTATATCTTTTATATGTACGATATTCTCCCTTGACACGCTCTGATACGCTCTGGGTTCACCAACGTAGCATAGATTAACCCGCATTGTATTTGTATATTACTTGAAATGAAATCTTGTGCGGCTAGAATGCGACGAAGTCATCGGAAGCGGCACCGAGGTGACATGTACTCGATAGCTAGGACCTGCAAGGACCTGCAGCGCTGTTGGTGAGTGGACTAGAGTGGGTCTTAAGCGTCCATGGACCTACACGGACCCACAAACAGAGGAATTGCTTATTTGCAGGGTTCAAACACATAGTACATCTTATATCGGGAGCATACATAACGTTTTGTACAGATGACTAGTTACTCAGGCTGAATTTGTAGAGCCTTCTGACGGACTGCCTCCAGAGTCGGACGCTTCCGAGGGTCTTTCTGCGTGCATTCCTCGTAAATTGTCTTGAACGGCGGAGGCACGTCGAACCCCATTAGCATGCTGCGATGATGAATCGGGAGTATGAACTCGCGGAGGCAGACGCCCAACGCATAAATGTCGCTCTGGAAGGAGAACGTGGAAAGGTCCCATCGGTCGGCGAGCTCGTCGATTTTAAGCTCTGGGGCGGCGGAGTAGGATGCTGCGTAGCATTGCAGGTCGCAAATGACGACCGCAGGATTCCCACTCTCGAGAGGATCTTTACTCTTTTCACTCTCGAGATCGCCCGACATGAGGAGGTTCCTGGCTGTAAGATCACAGTGGATGATGCCTTTGGAATGCAGATACTCCAGGCCATCGATGAGGCTCAGTAGCATCTTCTTGACGAAGCCGATGGTGAACCGCTCGGAGAGCCTGAAGCTGGCGCCTATGGCGAACTGCCGCAGGTCTCGTTTATATTTCGGAAAGACAAGCTGGTTGTCTGCAGTCTTTCCGAGGAGCTCAACCACATGCGGGGAACCTTGACAGAGCAGCAGGTTGGTGATCTCCGC
Source organism: Mycena crocata (assembly GCA_029281795.1). Classification (NCBI taxonomy): domain Eukaryota; kingdom Fungi; phylum Basidiomycota; class Agaricomycetes; order Agaricales; family Mycenaceae; genus Mycena; species Mycena crocata. The sequence goes on from JARJCP010000181.1 coordinate 98,639, forward strand.
CTTGAACCGGGCCTTCTTGACGAAGTGAATTGACGGATCATATTCGATGAGCGCAAGACGTGCAAGTTCGACGGTGCAGTCCTCGTCAATCTCCGGGCCATCTTCGGGGTACTCCGGCGGGTCTAGGAATGGTATATCCTTAGTGACCGAATCACCGTTGATTTCCACATTTCGGTAGTAGAGATCGCGGGGAAGATCTGCCTCGTAATGTGCGATTCTCCAAGCAAGTGTATCCTCCCCATCTCCAATAGTCAGTTGTACGCAAAACAACTTTTTGTCACTACCAGCGGGGGTACTGTACCAGACCACAGCGCCTTTGCTTTCGGGTAGAAGTTTTTGCGTTGAGTGCTGCTCCCAGATTTTGTAGATATCAGGGTAGGTTCGGTACAGCCTCTGCGTTTCAGCGATGACCCCACGGAACTTCTGGTTCTCGACTGATGATTTGTGAGCTGGAGCGGAAAGGATAGGCATAAAAAACGTACCATCCGATGGGGAGGCCATGAAGGTTGTGTGGGTCCACCATCAGCATAAAGAAAATTTGGGACTGGGCTTATGAACCTCCACAGAAGTAGATGGATCTCCCTTAACTCATTTGCTGCGGTCTAGGACCAAGCATACGAGGTTGTAGATGAGACTCGACGAAAAGCAATGGTTCGGCATTATCGGGTCGCTGACATACAGTTTTCTCGTCATTCGGAAAGGCGGCAAGTTGCGCTCTGACCACCATGTCGTCGAATGTAGAAGCACTGTCTGCATTTCTAGCCTACTCGGCCACCAACCTGGAATCCGCATTTTCGAGGATCCCTGGGTCGGCAGTCGTCGTTCGATACGTCAAAAGCTCGCACCAGAATGACCCCGGGAGAACCATCCTCGAACTTATCCTCGCCTTCTTCGCCATTTACACTCTGCTCCAATCCCGCACGCGCGCAGACAGAAACGGCAAGCACTTCATACAATTCACTGACAAGGTGCGTCCTATCGCGTCTACTGCTGCTGCGAAACCGGTGATGAGACATTCCGCAGGAAATCGACGAGCTTGTGGATGAGTGGACCCCGGAGCCGCTCGCAGCCCCTCTGAGTGCCGTGGAAGCGTCGGACCTCGCTGCGGTTCCCATCGTTGTCGGACCCAATGGCCCTAAGCCCACACTCGTGAAGCAGTCGACCAAGATTATTGCCAATATGGCTAGTTACAACTTTACGGGTCTGGCAGGCAAGGAGGTCATCAAGGAGCGCGCCATTGAGACCCTGCGCAAGTATGGTCTGGGCAGCTGTGGCCCTCCAGGCTTTTACGGGACGCTCGGTATGTCAATCCGCTGACAGGCATGCTTACAGCTGCTGACTGTTACATGTAGATGTGCATATGGCTCTGGAGCGGGATCTCGCCGACTTCCTTGGTGCTGAGGCCGCGATCATCTATTCCCAAGGCTTCTCGACCATCTCCTCCGTCATCCCGGCCTTTTGCAAGCGCGGAGACATCATCGTGGCCGACCGCGGTGTCAACTTCGCCATCCAGAAGGGAATCCAAATCTCGCGGTCAACCGTCCGGTGGTATGACCACAACGACCTGAAGAGCTTGGAGGACGTTCTGGACAGCGTCGAAAAGGAGCGGAAGAAGCGCCGCGGCCCGCTAACGCGTCGCTTCATCATCACGGAGGGCATCTTTGAAAAAGACGGCGCCATGACCGACCTGCCGAAGCTGGTATGCAAAATCCCTGCATCATTTATTTATTTTAAACGCCCTGTAGATCGAGCTCAAATACAGGAAGAAATACCGTCTCATCCTCGACGAGAGCATGTCATTTGGTACTGTAGGCCGCACTGGGCGTGGTCTGACCGAGCTGTACAACGTCCCCGCCGCAAGCGTTGATATGCTTGTTGGATCCATGGCCATCGGTCTCTGCGCAGCTGGTGGTTTCTGTGCCGGCTCGCAAAACGTCATTGACCATCAGGTATTACTTTTCCTGTTCTCTTTCCGAAACCTCCGCTAACACGTCTCCAGCAAATCAACGGCCCCTCCTTCGTCTACTCCGCCTCCATGCCCGGGCTGCTCGCCGTCAGCGCGTCGGAGGGCATCGAGATCCTCCGTTCCTCGCCGTCCATCCTGACCAAGCTCCAGCAGAACATCCGCGTCGCCCGAACGCTCCTCGATGACCTCGACTGTATCTCGATCCCCTCGCACCCCGCCTCGCCCATCATCCACATGCACGTCCGCAAGCCCGCACCGTCACTGCTGCACCCATCGACGGCTGCGTCAAGCGGCCACGCACACTCGCTCAAGCCGTCGAACCCAGCGTCCGTCCTGCCGCGCGAGGCGTCCACCTGGGACTGGGATATCGAGGCGGAGGAGCGGATGTTGCAGCAGGTGGTGGAGGAGGCGCTCAAGCGCGGCGTGATGATCACACGCGCGAAGCGGCTACGGGGGCAGGAGATGGTGGAGGCGCGGCCGAGCATCCGGCTGGCGCTAACGAGCGAGTTGAGCGCGGACGAGGTGAAGAAGGCGGTCAAGGTTGTGTGTCATGCGTTAAAGGATGTTATACGCAAATAGGCAGGCGTGTTATAAGTATTTTACGAGTCTCCCGTGGCGTAATGAGTTAGATGGCCATTTATTCTGCTTTCCAGGTGTACGTTAATCGCCACCTGAACGTTCTAGTGTACATTCGAGGCCTACGGAACACTGGTAGTGCAGCAGCGGACCGGAAAAACTGTTGAGCGCTTATTCGCCTTGGTATATGGATTATATCGAGATGTATGGTAGATTATTCGTGGGTTTCGTGAACCGCCGTAGCAGTTATGAAGGTGGTGTTTTTCTGCATTTCTGCATCGGGTTTGCACCGAGTTGCGGCCTCACAACCGGTCGTATCGACGAGTCTGAGGTCTCTCGACTGTGGGATGGAGTCGATTCGGAGCTCCTCTGTAATTCGTTGAGATGTACATCGGTTGGGCCGATACACAAAGGTACTTACGACTGAGTCAATGGAGCCCGTTGACCGTCTGCTGGAAGCAGATCTTGACATATCCTGCATGGCCACATCGGGATGATGGTGCGAGTGCTCAGGCTCGACGAGGGGAGTATTGAGCAGGAGGAAAAAGGTTTGGGCCATCGATGATTTGTATGAGGGCATGGTTTTGGGGATGGGGTGCACGATGAGACAGAGGAGGGGATACTCCGTCTTTATATTGATTTGGGAGCTGGCGCGCATGGACCACTCTCCACGGTACGTCATCCTAAGTACCAATCCCGTCGATCATGATCGCCCACCGTATTCGCCCGCGTCACATCAGTGTCACATCTCCAGGCCTCTCCAGGCTCAATTACAAGGATCCCGGTGGATCCGGATCATCCAGGATTCGAAAGGGAAGAACAGTTCATGTGATCTGACAAATTCCTTGTGTCTGCTAGCAGTTGAAGAGAGTTTGCGGGCTTTGGAGGGAGGGTCTTCATTTTGCTTCGATAGCTTTGGAAAGTAATCAAATTCCTTTTTGGTTTCGCCAGTTATTCAAGTAAAGAATGACCCGAAAGCTTTGGCGATATATTCATCCTATGCCGAAAGCGATTCGCAAGGACGTGTATTTTGTACTAGAGAATGTCATTCAACAATAATATGGTTAGAATATAACAAGGCACCTTAGGTAGGCGCGACTAGCTCTTGCCCAAGGGCCGTTGTCAAGCAGTCCTTGACAGCTGCCATATCAGCCGGCTACACACTTGTTTTGATCGTAACTACAAAAATCTATTTCTTATTTCTTATTTCTCTATTTTGATGGACTCCGGAGTAACCCTTAGGAAAGCCAAGGAAAGGCAGGAAAGATGACGGAAAGAAGCGGCCCGGGCGTGGGAACAACGATTATCTAACCGAACTCTTGAACCATCTTGAACTCAGGCCAAATGACCAGCATGTCCAAGACTGCGATTATAACAGGATCCTCTTCAGGATAGGACCTCTGGAATAGCTATCACCTGCGAGCTGAACATTTCTACAGGAATTGGCCGCGAAAGCGCGATTGCCTTGTCCAAAGCCGGATGGAACGTCGTGCTCACGGCCAGGCGCGCAGGTGCCCTTCACGAGACTCTTTCGCTCTGTGATTCGTCGGAAAACTGTCTGGTACTCGCAGGAGACGTGACGGACGAGGAGTTCGTCAAGAAATTGTTTACTGAAACCGTCTCTCGGTTTGGCAAGTAGAATACAGTGTATAATCACGATTTCTATCTCATCATCGCTCTGCAGGCCGAATCGACCTGCTATTTAACGTGCGTCTGGTTATGAATGATTCCTTATCTCAACTCGGACCAGAATGCTGGTGTTAACTCACCAGCGGTCCCAATCGAAGAGATGTCGCTAGGTATCAATATTTTTTATTCTTCCTAGAAGAAATTAATGAATTCTTCTGGCTCCAGAGGCCTTCCAAAACGTAGTCTCTGTAAACCTAATCGGCCCATTCCTCTGCGCGCGCGAAGCCGTCCGTGTGTTCAAGAACCAGACGCCAATGGGCGGTGAGTCGACTGTATTCAGCCACGTCGTAGCTAGAGTAAGTACCACACAGGCCGTATCATCAACAACGGTTCCCTCTCCGCGCACACGCCCCGCCCCATGTCCGCCCCGTACACCGCATCCAAGCACGCGATGACCGGGCTTTCCAAGTGCCTCGCCCTCGACGGCCGTGCGTTCGACATCACCTGCACGCAGCTCGATATCGGTTTGGCTTCCTCGTGGCTCTATATTGATCAATGATAATCTCCGCGACAGGGAACGCAGCGACGGCCCTCACAGCGCGCATGACGAATGGCGTTCTGCAACCCGATGGGCGCAGGCTGCCTGAGAGCACATTCGATGTCGCGCATGTCGCTAACGCGGTCGTTCACATCGCCCAGCTTCCACCAGACGTCGCAGTTCCGCATTTCACAATAATGTGCGTGATTCATGCATCTCTCGTCGCCATTTAATAGTTTCTAGGGCTTCCAAGGCACCATTTGCTGGGAGGGGTTGATGAAATAAGAAGTAATGTATATATATGACAAGAAAAATACATCAGCGCGCTGCTTTGTCTACTCGTCCCCGATCTTTGGTGCTAAGTAATACCTGACGTATCCCTGCCCAAAGTCGTAGTCCACCTGAAGTGACAAGGGTCAGCGAGCGGCAAAAAAAGACGAATGAACGATGGCGCACCAGTAGTGGAACCTCATTGCTCATGCGGAGCTCGACGGTGTTTGTCAAGCTTGCGGATTTTGAAAAGTTGACAAGGTATTTGAGGGAGAAGGTGAGGGAGACATGTGAGTTCATGTAAAAGTCGAACACTTATGGGTATGCATGAGTCTCATGCGCTACACGAAAAATAAATATACGGACCAGGCTTGTCCTCCTCATCCTTCTTGCCTTTGCCCTTGGAGGTCTTAGCCTTCTTTGCGGGCTTGGACGAACCGTTCGCCTGAAAGACTATCGGCGTCAGGAAAAGTGAAATCGAGAAGACGGACCTTTTTCTTTCTCTTCTTGCCGCTCTCCTCGTCATCGTCATCGCTGGCTGCGTTTTCCTCCTCATCGTCGGATTTGGGCTTGAACTCCTCGGCATCTTTTTCTTCGTCGTCCATCTCGACATCCTCGTCGCCGTCCTTCTCCTTCTTTACCTTCTCCTTCTTGATCTTCTTCTCCTTGGGCTTATCCTCGTCGTCCTCATTCTCATCCTCGTCGTCAGAGGGCTCTTCGCCCCGCGCCCGTGCCTTGTCCGCCTTCTTCTCCTTGGCGGTCTTGACACGGCCGACATCGCCGTCCTTCTTTAAAAGGATGCTCCCGTTGGCAGCCTCACCGTCGCTCGCGAAGCGCACGCCCTCCTTGCTGACCTCGATTCGCACGCTCTCGCCGAGCGCGCCGAGATCCCGCACAATACGCGAAAACTCCGCAGAGGGCATGATTACCTCCGCGTCGTACTCTGTGTCTGGAATCCCGAGCGTGTCCGAGTCGATGTCCATCAGCTTCATGTCGTATTCTGCTATTCTGTCCGAGTCTGGGGGCGACGACACGCGTTAGGTGAGCATGACGCGTCGCGCCAAAGTCAAAGGGTCACACACTTTTCGCCTCGTACACGAGATTGAGGACGTCGGCGTCGTCGGCGGCCTTGAGCGTGCACTCGTCGTCGTCCTTTGCGCACTTGAGGACTTTGGTCAGACTCGACAGATTGACACCGAGGGGCATCGGTCGGTCGCAGCGATATCGCTTGAAGCCATCGGCTTCGAGAAAGACGGCCACGAGCGCGACGTGTGAGTTGTCCATAGCTTGAAGATTGAGGCCCTCCTCATTGCACTCAAAGTTGGCGTCGGTGACGAGCTCTTTGATTGCTTAAAAGACGCGTCGCGGTGAGAAAAGGGATCGTGTCTGGATGGAAGGACACTAACCGTCGAGGAGCTTCTTAATCGTGCCGGCTTCAGCGAGTTTTGCTTCCAGCATGGTGGAGGAGGTGGTGGTGTAAAAGGAAAAGACGCGAATGTGTGACGGCACGCGTTTCTCGTGATCTTTGTCACATTTATGGTGCGCACGGACCCTCGAAATGCACCGTGAAAAGAAAACAAGAAAAATTCTGTAGATTGACAGTAATACAATTTGTGGATGTCTAGGATACAGCGTGATGCAAGAATATAAAAGCTAAATGGACCCTAGAAGCACGACCCTAGAAAGCACTCTCAAATAACAGCTTGCGAGGTTTACTGATGCGAGGTGGCACAGAAAACAACGCAGGCCTGCATCGACGCATGAGACCAAGAAGGCAAAGTAGAAAGGAGGTCACGCACATTGATGTACCACACATTGCGGCGGGGTTCCCCATAATGATACTCTCTGACACGCCAGCAATGCTGTCGTTCTTTCCGTACGCGGAGGCATCGAAAAGATGGTCAGTGGTTTTCTCGAAAGACGCCAGCATGAGCACGCTGTCTTTCATTTTCGCCACGCCGAATCGAGTGATGCCTAGGACTTCTCCCTGTGACGCAGTCGTCAGCCACTGTTATCCCGTCAAGGGAGAGGAGGGAGGACCTTATAACTCATAACATCACCCAATAACATGACATGTCGAGGATCGATAATCATGTCGTGCGATTTCATGGTGTACTGAATCTCGTTGATGATCGTTCGCCGGGCAGCCTCGATTCCGAGAACTTTGGACACCTCGATAACGTGGTTGGAGGTGGTATGCTCTCCAACGACACCTGCAAGGCGATCAGTATTATACAGGACCAGTGCAAATGGGAACAGACCTTCAGTCACCATGCATTGTTGCAAGCCATAGCCTTCGACGAGGAGTTCCTTGTCCCCTTTCTTGCCCTTCGAGTCGTCCTTGTCTTTGATGTTAATCACGGCACGCTGGATACTCCCGACACCCTTGACTACTACGTCGGGCAGGCCGCGCTTCAGCTCTCGGAGGCGGTAATACTTGTCTTGTGTATCGACATAAATCCGAAGGCGATTTCTCCGAGGGATGACAGTAATGGACTACGGACAGAAAATATAAGTATACAAACGCGAGGTAGATCGCTTCGCTCGCCTCTTGCTTAATCTTCAGTTTTTTGTGTGCGACGATTGCCCACTTGATGTCGTCTACCGTCAGTTCAAGCTGAAAGCAGCCCAGGTCAGTCGGAACCTCGTACGAAAGAGCAGGATAAGGAACGAACCTGGAGCTTTTGGATGGCATCCGTATCAATAATGATTCCAATATAAGTATACTCCGGCGCCCACGCTTCCTCCAGCACGCTAGCGACCTATTTCGAAAGAGTCAGTACCTGCACTGCGCCAAAACACACACAACGCACGTCGCCCAAGAGCGTCTTTTCCAACCGCGCCTTGACAATCCGAGCGGAAGCCTCGCTGTCACTAGTGACCAGCTTGCAGCTGATAATCGGCGTGCTGATAGTTTTGGAAGCGTTGATGATCTCCTTGATACGCGGGACACCAAGAGTGACGTTCATGGACGCGACACCAGCAAAATGGAAAGTCTTCAGCGTCATCTGCGTTCCTGGCTCGCCGATGGATTGCGCACCGACAGCACCGACAGTGGAGCCTAACACCATGGATGTGAATAACGAGTCGAGAACAGACGCACAATTCCCTACCTGGCTCAATCCGCGCCTTGACATATTTCACCCAGCAAAGCTCGAGGAAGATCTTGAGCTGCGACTCGGTAACTTTGGACTTGTTATCCACAATCGCCTTTTCCGCCGCTGGTCAAGAAAATATGGGAAAATGAAAACTCACTGAGAAAGAATTGACTGACCAGAAGCCCCCAAAGTCAAGTCGGTGTACTCGTCCCAAGTATCCTCCTTCTCCAACGCCTCGTACATACCCCAGCTCCTCCGTATCTCGGCCTGGCGATGCGCAATACGATCGGTGGTATATCCGCGGATCGTGGCGATGTACGCCGCAGTACACTCGCTGGTGAACTTCTTGGTCGCCAGTTCGCGATCAACGAGCTCCAAAACCTCATACGGCAGCAGCCCTCTGCCATAGCGCGAGCCGAGGGCCTAGCATTGCACGTCAGTATTACGTCGGAAATTTGGACGAAACTGGGCCGACCATAGCGTGGCTCCACGCGCGATCAAAGTCGATGGGTTGGGCGTCGCCCTCGAGGCATGCGGGATCCAGCCCATCGTCGCCGTACCGGAACTGCACTACTCCGCCCGTCGAATTACGGACAGAGAGATCGTACTGGGTAGTCAGATCTTCCAGCGCCTTCATGAGCCGGCGCTGCATGTACCCCGTCTCAGCCGTCTTGACAGCTGTGTCGACAAGACCCTCACGTCCTGAAATGGCGTGGAACAGGAACTCGGTTGCACGAAGCCCGGAATAGAAACTATTGCGCACAAAGCCCTTCGATGGCGGCTCTTTCGACTTTTTGGGGAAGTGCGGCAGGGAGCGATCCTGGAAACCATCGGGCACACGATGTCCTGCGATAATTTGCTGTCCAACACAGGCAACCATCTGAGAGACATTGATGACGGAACCTGCAAAACCAGTCAAACGCGTTGAGGAGAGAGATGACGTTGGACGCACCTTTGGACCCGCAAGTAGCCATGATCAGGGGGGCGTTCTGTCGACTGAGCTCCTTCATACAAATTTGCCCGACCTTCTCTCGGACATCGGATAGGAGTCGCGAGATGTGGGCCTCGAGTGTCTGCTCCTGGTCACATCCAGGCTTGTTCTCCAGCTTTCCCTTTTTCGCGAGGGCGATCGCATCCTGACAGTCCGCGTACGCCTTCTCAACGAGGGTGTCCTTCATCTGTGACAGCTCCGGACCCGGAATCACATCATTAATGCCCAGCGAAAACCCGTAGTTTGCTATGAACGATGCCGCTTATGAGATGTGATCAGCAGGAAGACGAACGAACGCAGCGTACCTAACCAACGTGCACACAGCTTCGCAAGTCGGTTCATCGCCGCCGCGGCCTCATGCGGTCCATAGTCGCGCATGATCACCCCAAATATCGACTTCTTCTTCCCGCTCCCCACCGTCGCCTTGTCCATCACCCCGCACATGATTTCACTGTTCACGATGACTAGCCACCCGTCATTCGGCGACAGGTCGTTCGCGAGGTTCGCGATCGCTGGATAATTCGCCGGCTTCGCCTCCTCCCACTTATGGCACTTGGACTCGACGTTCACCTTGATGTTCGAGTCCTTGTTTGGCCGCATGAGCACGTTGAACACCTGCTTGCCGGTCCACAGCCGGACGGGCTTCCAGATCGTCGGCGGGGGGATGTCGATTTGCATGTTAGCGTCAGCAAAATAGCAGCAGATCTGCGTGAACTGGCGCCGGTCGAAGAAGAGGTCCTTTTTCGAGAGGAGGAAGGAGGCGGTGATGAAGTCCTGGATGGCGGCGATGACAGGTTCGCCATTACGCGGCGTTACGAGGTTGTGCTTCACGCTCATCAGCTCCAGTGCCTCCGTGCGCGCTTCCTCAGTCTGCGGGACGTCTGATGGGAAGCCCTTAGCGGAGATGAGGGAAAGTGGATTGAAACACTCACGCAAATTCATCTCGTCACCGTCAAAATCGGCGTTGTACGGCCCGCACACACACTCATTCAGGCGGAATGACCGCCATGGTCTGATTTTGGCGCGATGGCACATGATGGAGAGCTACAAAATTGGTCAATACAAACATGCGAGAATCGAATAAACACAACGAACCTTGTGCAAGCTGGGCTGCCGATTGAAGAGAACGATGTCCCCATCTATAATATGGCGCTCGACTACATCGCCCACTGCCAGGCCGTCCGCGATCATCGCCCTGTTGCCAAACTTGAGAAACTTCTTGTTCTCGCCGCGCGCGACAAAGTTGGCGCCGGGGTGCACCTCGGTGCCGTTCCGCACCGCGCGCCGCAGCCCCTCGATGTTGTGCGACGTGACACGCTCCGGGTATGTGAGCACCTTGGCGACACGCTCCGGCACAGCGACCTCGTCGATGCGCAGGTTGGGGTCCGGCGAAATGACCGTGCGCCCGGAAAAGTCCACACGCTTGCCGGAGAGATTCCCACGAAAACGCCCCTGCTTTCCCTTGAGTCGCTGGACGAAGCCGCGGATGGGCTTCTGGCCCGGCTGCGTGGCGACACCAGGAACCTCCGAGTTGATGTACATGGCGACACAGAGCTGGAGAAACTCCCATTGCTCCATGAACTGGGGGGTCGGGGAGCCCTTGGCGATTCCTTGCTTAATGATCGCGTTCGTGAAAACGATTTCGGTGAGCTTGACGGTCAAGTCGTCTTCGGTGGACGCGCCATCCTGGGCAACGGAGGGACGGATGCAGACTGGAGGCACGGAGACGTACTGCCAAATGAACTCTTCCGGGCGTCCAAACTTTGGGTTAAGTCCCAGCAGCTCACAGTCCTCGTCCGATATTCGGCGGAACAGGTCGAGGACCTTGAGGGGATGGAGATCTTCGTATACCGGCTTGTTGACGTACATCGCGAGGTCCTTTTGAAACTCGATTGCGGACTCGAACGTCTTCCTGAACGTCTCGAGCTCGGGTGCGGTCTTTTTGGCGCGGAATTTGTCGTGGATGATCTTGAGCGGGCCGGCCTTCTTGACGGCACCATTCGTAGCAGAGCAGTACGGGCAGTGCACGACCTTACGGGCCATCGTGTTGACCGTCTTGGTGATGCTCTGGCGCTGCATGTTCTCCAGATTTGGGCGTCGAAATCGCTTGATGTAGACGCGTCGGTCAGACTCCTCCAGTAGTACGCGTGCACAGGTCTACGAAAATGTTAGTGCGATACTTTGAAAAAAAGTGAATTTCTTGTACCTTGCAGATGCACTGAAGTATCGCAATAGTGTGCTTGAAAAATCCGATGTGGAAGACGGGCATGGCGAGCTTTATGTACGCATAATGCCCTACACAGTTAACGGAAGACTGGCCGCACGTCTCGCAGTACGCATTCTTGTCCGAGGTTCCCTACCAATCACAGGTTCAGACAAGTGAATCACTCCAATAGGCAGAAAGCGAAACCAAACGCCGATCCAAAACTCCATCCTTGACAGGCAAACGGTCCGTTGCAGTGTACAGCTCCCGATGAGTGACCTCGAACTCGGATATCTTTACGGTGTCCTGTGCATTGAGCAAACTGAACTGGAGTTGTTTTCTGCGAAAGGTGGTGAGAAATCGGGACCATTCAGGACGCAAAGCACAAGTACATTACTTTGGGAGCCTGGTGAGAGACCGGCTCCTTCATCGGAGACCTCTATGCAGCGTGAAGACGCGCCTGGTTTTCAGAGTCAAAAGCAGGTATGTAGCACAGCCACATCATTCCGATCCTCACCCGGATTTTTCCTTTCGCGTCGAAAAATGTTCAAGTTTTCCGTCCCGCGACGCGCCCTGCAAGCTCCCAGAACGGCCTTGCAGAATATTCACGCCCCATGCCGGCGCTCATGTCTCGCATATCTTGAGACGCGCCGCCTATACTCCACCAGAAACGACAAAAGCGTTATTGGCGTCAGCACTTGCCTCAGTTTACACATTCAACCGGCCTTGACCCGGAAATTCACAGGTCTTCACCCCAACATCCGCAGCCATATTTATAATGTCCGGCATCGGTTTGCTGTACTACTTTCGCAGCGAAAAGGCAAAGGTCCTTGAGCAGCAGGGTGGGTTGTTATCCCAATGACCAGCGCGTCAAGTTGACGCGTGCGTTAGAGAAGGACCGAGCCAGCAAGACGTACGGGCGGCCACTCGTCGGGGGCCCCTTTTCCCTCACTACACATACCGATGAACCATATACTGAACAGAACCTGCTCGGCAAGTGGTCGCTGGTCTACTTTGGGTTTACAAATTGCCCGGACATATGCCCGGCTGAACTGGACAAGATGGGGCTTGCGTTGGACGCAGCTCGTGCGTGCCAGCCTGGTCTATATATACGAAACGTTGTTCATCTCATTTGTTCAGAAAAGGAACACGGAGACATTTTCAACCCTGTGTTTATCTCCGTCGACCCAGCGAGGGATACGCCATCCCGGATCGCGGTTTACCTCAAGGACTTTCACCCCGCATTCACCGGCTTGGTTGGGCCATATGAAGCGGTGAAGGCGGTGTGCAAGGCGTACCGGGTGTACTTTTCGACGCCGCCACATGCAAAGCCCGAGGATGACTACCTTGTCGACCACTCAATATTCGTGTATCTGATGGATCCCAAGGGGCAGTTTGTCGAAGCGTTTGGGCAGACGGTGACGCTTGAGGAGATGCTGCAAAAGGTGCATGACGAGGTAAAAGAGTGGAAGTCCGAAACTGAGAAAAATGTATAATTATAATGCAAACAACCTTCGTGTGTCTGTGAACGAGCTTGTGAGGCAGTTGGTAGCAGTCACAGTTACTAGCAGCCGGTCGTAGAAATGGAAGCAGTGCATGATGTGACCGAGAATGGAAACCGTCTGGTGATTACTCTCTTGTGCTCTAACCACCATGTCGAGTACCTCTGAGCCCAAACCACAGCCCAGCCGCCTGCCCTCTCTCAACCAGCTGGCCGCTCGCATAAACAGTAATGCCCCCAATGGAGCCTCTGCTCCCCCCGCGGCGTCTTCGACTTCGGCGCCGCGTCCAAGGCTCGCGGCGTTTACGCTAAGAACCACCTCAAACGCCTCGAATACCTCTCTGTCGACCGTGGCGTCTACCACCGACTCGGTGGCTGTCAACGCCCCCACCACCCGCTCGACCTCCCCCTCAGCCCTCAGCTCATCGCCGCGATCTGGGACGCCATCCAACGACCCCGTGGTCGGCGGGGACCCCAACTTGACGTCAGAAAAGCTCGAGAAGCTTAATCAAGAGACGGCTGCCCCCGTTTCCGAGAAGAAAAACGTCAAGGTCGGGTACAAGAACATTCCCAGTCTTGATGCCATCACGGCTCGTCTGCAAAAGACGCGCGCATTGAGCGTCGACGGCACCGCGAAGCCCCCAGACGCAGAGATGATAGAGGACCCAAAGACCCCGGGCTTCCCTATGAAGGCCCCAGAGCACCCCCTTGAGTATCCTTGGTGAGCATCGCGCCATTCCAACGCCACTCAATTTTTCAATCGTCTCATGCCGTTTCTAAATAATCCGTCCACAGGACGATCTATCACGACACAAAAGCGAAGGTTCCCTTCACGCCGGCGCCAGTGACCCCGCACCCGCAGCCATCGCCCTCGCCGTCCGCTGCACAGGAGGGCTTTGTTGCACACCCGCCAGAGTCAACCGACTACGAGGCCGGGCTGACCGTTGTAGGCGAATTCTCCACCGTTGAAGAGTTCTGCCGTTATTTCAACTGGCTCAAACCGCCCTCGAACCTCGAACGCAACTCCAACTACCACCTCTTTAAGTCGGGTATCAAACCCATGTGGGAGGACGAGGCAAACGCGAACGGCGGCAAGTGGGTGCTGACAATGAAGAACAACCCCGTTCTGTTGGATCGGTGCTGGAATTGGCTCGCGATGGCGTTGGTTGGCGAGGAGCTCGAGGAAGGGCACGATCTGATTTGTGGCGCGGTGGTCAGTCTCCGGAGCAAGGTTGACCGCATCCAGGTGTGGACGCGGAGCAAGGACGACGTGGAGAAGCTGAACGGCATCGGCAAGAAGCTTGTGAAGCTGCTTGACGTTTCCGAGGCGGACGGCATCGGTCTGGAATTCCAGGTGCGTATCTTGTCTCTTTCCTTCCATTCTCGCTGATGCCCGTCACACTCAGTACAACACCGACGACCGCCCCCTGCCGAACAAGTTCCTTTCCATCCAGGCGATGCCGGTGACGTCGTATCGCCCAACCTTCCAGCCCGGCCCTGGCAACCGCATGGGTGGCCACGGGCGCACCGAGTCAGTTGGCGCCAACGGCTCGCCATACACGCCTATCGAGCCCTCCACGGTTCCTAATAGTGCTGGTCCCGCCAGCGGGGCATTCGGCAGCTTCGGGATCGGGATCGGCGGCGCCGCTGCGTGGCGAGGCTCTAAGCGTTGAACGCATGCCTGTATTGTGTCGAAGAACGAAGAAGACAAATGTAAATTACAGCTGCACGTCTTGTTTCGTCTGCCGCCGAGTGTACGTTACTCATGGGCCAGGAGTGCTGTGTTTTCCTTGTTGTAAGATTTGGTCGGTGTTAGCAATACATTCGAAAAACTACATCTAGCAATACAAACGGGAACAGGGTCGACAGCACATTGTTCTAACTAGGTGGGGCCTGCGGTTTGAACTTCTTGTTTGGGAAGCCCGTGGCCACTCTACCCATTCCCAACCGGCGCTTGCCGCCTAGTGCAGAAACGCTAGGAACCGGGGGCTTCGAGGGACCCTCGCTGGTCGCTGGAGGAGGTGCAGCACTGATGTTCTGTGCTAGCGGCATCAAGACCGGGGCATGACTATGCCCTGAGGAATGAGACGGCATGGGCATCGATAGCTTCTTGGGTAATGTCTGATTTGAGGGCAATACTAAGCCGGGAGCTGCTTTGGAGACCAGAGAGGTTCCAGAGCCGGACGCTACAAATGATGGTGCCGCGCGGGTGATTCGAATTCCTTGCGATCCGTCAGGTTACGAAACAACGAGCATGTACAAGGACTTGCCAGTCACTGCGAGGGCGGGATGCCACGAGACCTCCGTTGGCGAGGCATCCTCAGCGTCCATGGCGAGGTAGCGCGTAGTTTTTCGGCTGCTGTTGGGGTCAGCCACTTTTCAATATCTTACTCTGGTCTGGCACACACAACTCAGCGACTCGCCGGGTGACCTCCGCCTCCAGCGCTTCGGGCCTGCCCAGAACCTTGGCGATCACGGCTCGTTCTGCCGTGGGAAACTGCGACGTGCGGGGAATGAATATGGTCTACGAAAAAGTCAGGGGTTCGCTCTCAAACCCAAGTAAGTAGGCTCACAGAGTATTCTTTCGTAGCTGCAGCGACAAACTCCGAAATGTCCTTCGTCTTGGTCTCGCCACCGACCTTGCGCTTAGAGACGTGCGAGAGGTACAGCAAACTCTGCGCTCGGGTGCAGGCGACGTACAGCAGCCGCCTTCATGAACGTCCCACGTTCAGAGGTGGTAGTAAATCTGGGGACGAGACTACGCACCTCTCCTCTTGAACATCCTCGGTCCGATAAAATGGGAAGGTCCCTTGCTCGACTAATCCGCAATTCAGCTGGGCGCTCCTGCAACTCAAATTTCAACTTAACTCACCAGCGGGAATAATAACCACTGGCCACTCCAGTCCCTTTGCGGCATGGCATGTAGAAATGGTGACTTTCTGCAAGACATTAACTTCAGGAGGGAATGAAGAATGAGGGGTGTCCATCTGACCTCTTTGCTCTCTTCTTCACTCTGATTGTCACCCTCAGAGGACAGCATCGACGCCTGTAGGAATAACCGCAGAGGTGTATCACTACTCCTTTCTGAGTGACAATCCTATGCAGGCAAAAGCTATGGGTACCTTGATTCTGCAGGGTCTGAATCGGGCAGGTTAACATCGTGTTCGACGTCGCTTGCAAAGGTGATGAGCTCTTGAACGTTCTCCCATCGGCTTTCCCATTCCGGCTGCGTCTTCTTCAAGTGGTCTTCGTATTCAATCAACTCGAGTAGACGCCTGATAAGGTCAGGCGGGGATGCGCCCTGAAGAACATGAGACGATTGACACCGACCGTACACTTACACTCCTCACCTCGGTAGCCAGCTTTCGCAGGGCGCGGACGGTCTTCACGAAAGATCCCAGTTTATGTTTCACCGATGGCTTGATGTCGGGCTGTTTTGCATCGTAAATCAGTTCAATCACCTCCAGAGGCGACTTTTTTGTCATGTCTGCTCTAGCAACCAGCGCCAAAACCGACTGCAAAACGTGAATATTCCGCCGCGAATGCAAAAATGACAAGCGCACCTTTTCGCCGATACCTCGGCCGGGAACGTTTATTGCGCGAGTCAGCGCCGGAACGAAGTCCGGATTATCAATGAGTTGCAGGTAGGCTAGCAAATCTTTGATCTATCCGCATAGTCAGCATGGATGGCAAAGAAGTGATAGCGCGTACTTCGAGTCGCTCAAAAAATTTGTGCCCGCCAAGGATTACACTTGGAATAGCTTCCTTTTGCAATGCGCTTTCAATGGAGCGTGACAGTGCGCTAAATCGAACTAAAGAACAGCGGAAGGTTAGTTGCGCTACATGTACGTGAAGCGTCCCATCCACTAACGCAGGATCGCGAAGTCTCCCCAGCGTAAAATCCCGCCCATCGAAGCAACGAGACGTTTTATTTCAACGGCAATGAAGTTCGCTTCGGCTTGCTCGGACGGAAATGAGCGCAACACCGGAGTAGTGCCCGCAGGATGTGATGTGAGAAGGGTCTTGGGAATCCGGGATTTATCTTAAGATGTAGCGTGAAACGAAGGTCTGAGAAAGCATGGAACGTATGTACCTTGGGAGACGATGGCTAGACTGGCCTTGAGAATCGAGGCTGTAGATCGATAATTCTCTTCCAAAAATATCTGCCCTGTCCCGATGAAATCTTGAAGGGCGTTACAAGTGCATCTTTCGTATGGAATGCAACGAACCTTTTCTCATCCTTGCCAGATTCCCAACCTCTGCGGACCGCCAGCTCCAAGGGGATCATTCAATGTAAGCGACGGATTACAAGAAGCTTACCCATAGATTGACTGGTCGGGATCACCAACGACTGTAGCACAGCCGCGCGCCGCCGCGCCAATTGCTCGCATGAGCTCGTACTGGGTCACATTCGTGTCCTGAAACTCATCAACCAGAACGTGTTTGCACCAACTGTTGGCAGGCGGATGCTCCGTGAAAAGTTTGACTCCAACGAGCAGTAAATCATCGAAATCCAGACTGTTGCTTCGCCTCAGAGACCTTTCATAGTCTTGATATATATTGCCGACGAGACGCTGGATGTCGTCGTGAGGATCAAAATCGGACGACTGGTTTTTGGTTTTGCTATGTTCCGCTTTGAAGTCCTTGACAGTCAAACCCTTGGATTTGGCTTTCGAAATGAGGGAAAGGACGGTTCCGTCCTTGAGCGAAATATCTTTTGCTGCGAGGAAGTCTTTGTAGGGTTTCAAAAGACCGGAAATGATCTTTTTACTGAGGGCAACATAAGAACTTTGGGGGACCGGAGAGAGTATGGGACACGCACCTTTCGTCAGAGTCACACACAGTAAAATTCCCCTCAATTCCGACCACTTTCCCAAACTTGCGAAGAAAGAGTGCGCAGAGGGCATGGAAGGTTCCCATCCGGACCTCAGATGTTTTCTGCTTTCCGATTAGCTTGCCAAGGCGTTCGCGCATTTCGTTGGCAGCCTTGTTGGTGAACGTTACGGCGCATATCGACGACGGAGGCAGCAGGTGATGGAGGATGAGGTAGGCGATACGAGACGTCAATACCTAAAGCAAGCTCGGAAAAGATTCATGAGCTGTGCGAAAAACTCACCTTTGTCTTGCCACTGCCAGGCCCGGCCAGAATTTGAAGGGGAACGTCAGGGTCATGCAACACAGCTGGATTCAGATGTTCAGAACGCGTTGAACCGGAGAAGTCTCTCTGTACCTCGGAGCTGAGCGGCATTTAAGGAATCAAGGAACCCTTGTGTCGAATGATTCGTTTTGGGTGGCATCCTCGAGTTCACGCGTCGACGTGAGTGTAGTGTGAAGAGGAGGCGCGTCGGTGCCCAAACACGGTCACCTGACTTTGGCATGCCATCAATCGAAACTTGAGTCTTGCAAGTACAGTATCTTGCCGTCAGTCCTCGTTAGTCGCGACCTCAAAATCGAAGGGTAAGAGGAAACCTCAGTGAGCAGTCGAGTCCAATTTGGGATGAGGCCGAGGGGAGACGCTAAAATGCAATGCAGTTGGCGACCACTGAAGTGACTTGAAGCTGCGCGTCGAGTGGGAGCTGGGAGCTTGAATGCTGTCGCGGCCATTCACCTATTATTGAAAAGGCCCATCCGGAGAATATAACCAGCTTGAGTTCCAACAGTGCAGTGACGTCCACGGCAAGATCTCAAGTCGTACAGCGAGGTCGAGATACGGAAGAAAGTATACAGAAACTAAATATATCATATCATTGTAGAAATCTAGAGTAGCTGTTCTGATGTTATGTAATGAGTGTTGACCAGCCCAAATTCTAGAGAGTCGAACGAGGACGAGGTACGAGTCTGACTTTCCATGCATGCGACGGCTCCATGGTACCCACACCAATTCTCTCCGTCTTAACGAGGCGGGGGAAAGGCGTGACGGGTTCTACGGGGACAAATCAGCAGTGCTCGAGACGAAATGCGGAGCTGATACTCACCGACGTCATACCGCTCGAGCATTGAGAGCGTCAGCATCTTGATCTCGGTGTACGCAAACGACTTGCCCACGCACTGTGCCGTATGTCAACGCGCCATCGAAATATCTTACTAGTGAGCACTCACAGGCCGCAATCCACCTCCAAACGCCATGTACAGTTGCTTGCTGACGTCCTCGCCAGGAGTGGGCTTCAGGCGGTCCCAGATAAACTCCTCCGGGTCTTCGAACCGCCGGTGCATCGACCAGCTCGTACACATCATCAGATCGCCCTTGCGCACTCGGATGGGTCCGAAGCTACCCTCGATAACCGTCGAGCGCGCGGCGGGACGCACGATCGAGCCAAGCATGGTCAGGCGAATCGCCTCCTGCGCAATCCACTGCGCGGACGGGGCGCCGTTTTCGTAAAGCTCCTCCAGCTCGAGGGTCTGGTCGGCCGACGCAAGCTCAGTGCGCAGGCGCGCGCAGAGGGAGGGATCGTTGTAGATGAAGGCCATAGCCCAGGAGCTGACGGGCGCGACGTTCGCGGCGGCGGCCCACATGAGGCCGAGCGCAACGAACTTGACGCGCAGGTGGAAGGGTGTGCCGAGCCGCTCGAGGTTGTTCCACTGCCCCTGGATGACGGGTTCGGTCTCGAGGAGATTGTCTTTGAGATAATCGCCAACAAGCTCCTCGAGCACGCGGAGGCCCTCGATGGCTGCGTCGTCCTTGTTTCCCGCCATGAGATTCTGCAGGCCGTTGTCCCAGTCTGTGAAGGGCCCAAGCGCTTTGTCGGCGGGGAAATTCCTGCCGAAGATGGCGCGTCTGAAGGGACCGACAGTAAGAAAAAAAAGGCGGCGATGAGAGCTGACCGGACTCACAGCGTGCACTTGAAGATGGTTTCGCGCATGAGTGGGATTAAGTCGACGACGCCGGCGTCCTTGAATCCGTCGATTGTGGTGAGGAGATGCTCCAAAAAGCCGGTGCGGAGGTGCGCGAGGGGTCTGCCGGCGAGCTGCGTGTGGAGAACTCGCACACAGGCGGCTTCCTCTTCGTGAGTGGTCGGGCGCTCAGCACCGAGGAAACGCTTTTGGACTTCGACCTAGTATGTTCTCCAGTCAACACGATAAGAAACAGAAAGACATGCGGGTTTTCTCACCATAATCTGGTTGGCACCAAAATCTTTTGAGGAGACTACAGACTTGTGGACCGCAAGATCCTCCGAGAAGATAAACCGCTTGCCCGCAGCGTACGCAGCAAAGGTGGGACCGTGTTTCTTGTAGTTGTTGACGGCGAAGTTCTCCATTTTGCGCATTTGGAGGCCAGCCCCAAGCCATGGAATCCAACCTGCTTCCAGGGGTGGCTCGTCTGCATGCGAGCGTCGGGTGACCAGGACATGCCAGGCAAAGGCAAAGCTGGGTATTGCCAGAAGCGCGGAAACCGCGTACGGCGAGTACTCACGAAGACCATCGGCGAGGGTCATGGTCGATGCGAAGGAAGTTGAAAGGTGGGTAAATCAAGCGTATTTATGGATGAAACATCTGTTGCGCGATCTCCGTGAATTTTAGTAAAGAAAATCGGCAAAGATTGGTCTCGTGGGAAATTGATAAATCCGAAATCCCATCATTGATTAATCACAGCCACGCGAGTTAATCGGCTGGCGCAAACGATCTGTTCAATCCCATCAGATTTCTCCAGACGTCCGTACAGGTCCGTACCAGTCCATATGTACTATGCACTCAAAGCCTACTAGACATTCTACCCGATTCCCGGTCTTTCGAACCCACCGAGAAAACGGAACTTGTAAATTGGTGCGCTGGTACAGGTACTGCGCTTGGTATGTACGTACTATAGCTGCCTGTGCACGCAGCACACCCTCATCCGACACAATTGAATCTGTTTCCCCTGTTTCATACGTTTCCCCATTGACGTTTGTGTTCACATTTCGTTGAGTTGAACCGCATTCAGCCAGCTCTCCTCTTATCGAAACATCGGAAGGCCGAATCCCTCGCATATCCGTGCTTCCGTCCAACTAGAGATCGGAATGCCCTGCGGCGCGATAGCTATTTCACCGTTTTGCCAAATTTTTGCGGGTCTTGACCCACGGTCCGGTGGCGACGGAGAGCTACGGAGACGGACAATGATATGGTTCCGTTAAGATCCTCATTAGGAAGCTTTGCAGCATTGCTCAGTAAAAGCGATCACTATCTTGGCTGATTGATGTCATGGACACAAGTATTTTTGGGGTCTGTTTCTAGACGCTCGCTGCGCAGGTAAAGACCGAGGCGCTCAAGTAAAAATACTAGAACGAACGAACGCACGCGTGTATCTGCAGCCGAAATCCACGTTTCTTTTCTGGCTGATACTCACTTCCGACTGTCGTTATTATGACGCGTTGACTATTTTCCTGAAATGCAGCTCCATATCGTCCCAAAAAAACAGCCGTGCGGCCCGTACATAACACTTGAACGGAAGATATTTCAGGCGCCTGCACAGTATACAAATGCCTAGAAAGTTGAGCAGCGTCGAAGGAAAAGTTGAGCATGCTCCATGAACGCGTTTGATTTCGGAACGGTAACACAACTTTTCGCCGTCGGAACGTTGTCGGAGCGGGAAGCAAATCGGAGATCGTGCCCCGATTCGGTGTGTACGTCACCAAATATAAAAAGCGTGGGATTGTTTCAGCGGCGGAGTGTTCCTGCGCGGGTCTACCGTGAGAAACATTATGATTCCATGAAGGCGCGCAATAGCGCGCAATGCTGTTCATCATCCCCTTGGCGAAAGATAAAGGTCCGGGTAAACAAAAATTCTATCAGGCTCTGCGTGGTGTTCGTAAGTATCAAAGTGGACGTTTCTCCAAACACTCCCGGAGGTCGCTTTCCTCTGTCACTACCTCTTCGTTTTTTCGATGGCCTCACTCGATAAACTAGAGTTTCTGTTTTCGACAGCAGCGACTGCTATACTGCTGATTCTATTTATCTCACTCTGGAATCGCGGGGCGTTCCAACGCGTCAAGTCGACGTCGACTTCCATTTCCACTCCCAGTTACACTTCTATCTCGTACCCTTTCCTCGGTTCTCTCCAGTACTTCTCGCGTCATTGGGATTTCCTGCGAAAAGCGACCAACAACGGCACTACAAGTGCTTCGTTCCACCTTGCCCACCACAAATGCATTGCGATTGCGACAGAAAACAGACACGCTTTCTTCAACGACTCGCGGTTTTCATTTGCGCTGGCGTATGCCGTGATGTTGGGAGCTACCCCCAGGTATAGTACTCGTGCGTTCCTCATTGGGAACACTGTGTTTAACCTACTTCCTTCCTTCCAGCATGAACAAGGATTTTCTGAGCTCAATGGGCTTCGATATAACCTTGGGCGGCCGGTCTAACAAGTTGTTGTACGCGCTCGTGCGTAAGGAGCGTATCAATAACAGTGCGTAATTTGACGAGTCGTACAAGGGTTCAACTAACACTGAATAGATTTGTCCACCCTCTATCAATACGCGGAGGAAGCTGTCGCGGGACTTTCTGCAACGACAAACCCGTTCGACACCATTTACGCGACCATTTTCCGAATGACGATCAACACCGTTGCCGCGTCGAGCGTTGCCGCAAATCCTGCCCTTTGCGACGCGTTCCGGACGATATTCCGGGAGCTTGACCAGTCCGGTACTCCCTTTACCATTCTTTTCCCGTGGTTCCTCGGGTGGGAACGAATTCAACGCTTTTATTTGATGAAGAAGTTTTACAACATCATGACTACTGCGATCGACGAGAGAAGCAAGGAAGGCCGCGACGAAGAAGACCCAATGCAGTACCTGATTGACGCGGGCCTGTCTTCGATCGAAATTACTCAGGTATGTTAATCCGATCTCTTTCCTTCGCACGAACTGACATAGCATTATTTTACCTCCACGCAGTTCACCCTTGCTGCGCTTTTCGCAGGAATAGCCAACACGGGGATTGTTGCCGCGTATATTCTATGCGACCTCGCCACGCATCCCGAGTACCTCGCCCAGGTTCGGGAGGAAGTGCTGGATTTCATTTCGACCTTCAACCCCGACGAATCTATCCCGGCCGCTACACGCATCAAGTCCATCACGTCTTACGAGGACTGGTTTCAGTCGGGAAAGCTCCCAATCCTTGAGCGCTGTCTGAAGGAGACGATCCGCTTGCGGCTCTCGACGCCGTTGCATCGGCTAAACGACACGGGGAAAGACATGGACATCAACGGGATGCTCGTACCGGACAAGACTATCCTGTCTTTCCACACGAACTTCCTGCACCACAACGAAGATATCTACACGACTCCGACCGTATGGGATCCGGAGCGCTTCAACGACGAGCGAAGAGAGGACAAGTCGGCGCCGTTGTCCTTCGCTGGCTGGGGTCTCGGCAAACATCAATGCATCGGTCAAAAGGCGAGTTTCGTGCTCCATATGTCGACCTTCTTTTTTGACACGCCCTTCAGTTCGCCAAATTCGAGATTTATGTATTAACGGCTTTAATGGTAACGTCCTACGACATGGAGGCTGTTAACAAGGCCGGTCAGCCGACGCAGATGCCCCCTGCCGAGCTCAACAACACGGTAATCGCGCCGCCCGACCCCGAAGTCTTCCTCAAGCTTTCCCCGCGGGCCTGATGCCATCCATTCCCACTCCCTTCACCTTAAATGTATCATCTTATTTGTTATTTTCAGCCAGAGCGCCTCACCTGAGCTCGTTGAAAGGCGTTTAATAATTGCCTTGTAAATTTGGGGTCGTGTTGTAGAGTTAGAATAGACACACACTAGATATATAGTTGGGAGCGCGCACCGGGCGCGATTTCCAGATTTTTCTGAAACAACCAATCACAAAATGAGCGTTGTTTCGTTAATGTTGGAGTCCCCCAGGCACAATCAACACTAACGCTTGCTTTCTCAAGTCTTTCTCAAGTTGCCTTTTTTTGTGAACCGTGGGAATTCTCCTTAAGTTTCCTGAACGGGTCGATTAGGTTGCAATACGTTGATTTAGGAGACCGCATGACATTAGATTACTATCAGACTGCCGCCTGAAGATTAAATGCACCCAAAACATCCCCCACGCCCAAAACACTTGGGACCATCTGCACGTAGACGGAAATATAGTACAACTGCACCAGCGCGTCAGGCAATTTCCTCCGATCCTTTCAGAGACTGATTAATTAGTCATGGACTCGGATATTCGTACATTTGCACTTCAAGTGCGATTTCAGGCCGACTTGTTCTGCTCATAAGAATGCTTTCAGGACTCTATACATTTGCCGACTATATCCATGCACAATATCTACAACTCCATCCGCACGTCGGGATTGAATTCATCCCTTGTTCTTGAGTGATATACAGGATCCCACCATTTGTTAATTTATGTAATTAGTGCGCATTATGAGGGTATACAATAAAATTCTAAGGAAGTCAAGTCACTGCGACGACACAGCAGCCTCCAGCGTCCGTATCTCCTCTTCAAAGTATTTGCAAAGAACCTCCGGCTTCAGTAGTGCCGGGTCCGCCGAGATCGAAACATCTACGCGCCCATTATAGCTGTACGCCGCGATCATGACACCAATGGTCTGGAAGAGCGCCGCATGCATACGGAGTTCGACCACTGGGATCCCACCGATGTGTAGCGGGGCGACGGGACCACTGACGTTTGTCACGATGCACGCCACTTCGCGTTGTTTGCCATCCTCCAACAGCTTACTCCGCCGTTCCGCCGGCAGGTAGCCAAAGAGGTTATACGAGGCTTCCGCCAAGTATGGGCGGTACCCCGTCTTGATGGGCTGCATGGTGTCCCGCATCTGCGCATACCGCCCTGCCGCATCATCCTCTCCGACCGGCATCTGCACTGTTACGAACCCGAAGTGGTTGCCTAGTGGAAGTTGGCCGTCCTGCGGTTTGGCGCCGCCCACGGCCACCCCGACCATGACGGGTATCTTCTTGACGTCGTCGCCAGAGGCAAGCATGTACTTGCGCAGAGCACCGGCGACTACAGCCATGATGACATCATTCACCGTCCCACCGCCGAGCCCGCGCGCCAGCTGCTTGAGAGAGGAGATTGTAGGCCGCCGCTCCAGCCATGCTAGAGCAGTTTCGGTTGCTGGCTCGGCACGTTTAATACTCGACAGGGTAGCTTCTGGGGGAACGGCGTTGCGAACTAGATCGAGTATATTCCGCGGCACATGCGAAATGGTGGTAAGGAGTGAGGGTCCAGGACGCGCTGACTGCGGAAGGACGGCGCGTTCATCCGGATCCGAGTATTGTGTAAGAAGGGCGGTGAGACCAGCTCCATCCGTTATCGAGTGGTGCACACGCCAGAGTAACAGCGTGCCACTTCCGGGACGTTGAATGAGTGTCATGTCCCAAGGTGGGCGTTTTGCACTGTCGATCGGAGTAAGCATCGCATCCTCGATAATTTTGCGCGTGTCGCTGCCGGTGCTTCCGGTAGGAAGGATGCGCTCGCGGATATGCAGGTCCAGGTCGACAGGGCAGTCCTCCCAAAACGGGGCAGATGATTTGGGCGTGTTAATGCGCTGAGACATGCGTGGAATGGGGAGGAGACGAGATACAGTCAATGCGGATGCTTGGGACAGTTGGAGCCGCTCAGCTAGCTGAATAGAAAAGAACCCCATGGCATGACGCTGGCCGACAAACCAGCGGTCGGCGCCGCGAAGGGTTTCGCGCTTGGCCAGCGTCTTCAAGACTGGGAGGGCGGACATTTTTTTGAGCGAAGGAGTGGCGAAGGATGGGGGAAACAGCTACTTGGGAGCAAGAGTATCGTTCCCCCTGTGCGTTGCCAGGAATCGGTAACCCGCAACACATGTAACCAACCAGCCGAGAGCGGAGTGATGGCAAAGATCCCATCAATTATGCGTGCATAGCCACTACGGCTTCGCGATCGATCGAACATTAGACGTTTTCGGATGTGTGCGACTTGGCGTGAGTAAGTAGCGGGGTTTACGGAAGTTTACGGAAAAGCAGTCCTAATGCTGAACCGGTGAAGAGCGGACGAACGTGAGTACACTAGCTAGTGCACTGGATACCTATATCTGCCCCGCGAACATCGTATCTCGGAGGTAAAATGGTCAAGAGCGGGCGAACGTGCCCATCAAAAGTCTCGTACATTCTTTCTTTGTTACCTACCCAAGCCTCCGCTTCTTGGCAATGCTGTCAATGCCGTATCTAATGTGCCTGAAAGCTCGGCGAAATCCCAACAACTGGATATGAAGACACAACAGAAGCATGAGGTTCCATCACGAAAATCTCGCAACAAGACTGCACATAGAAGACTGTCCCACTGTCCGTGTGGGCCCGGGTCTGTTGAGTATAGTACGTCGTAGTAAGTACATACACCACTGGCATCCACATCGACGTTTGAGCAAGCTTCGAGCTGCGATGCACAGGATTCCGAGGGCTATTCGACAAGAGCAGGGGTTTCCTCGACACAACGCGACTGTATCTCCCTCCGCGCGTCGGATCAATCACCTGTTTCATGCAACGTTTTTGCTTCAGGTATCAACTGCGGCAAGCTGCGGTTCTTGCTTGGACGCGCAAGCTCGGCTTGGGAGATATCATGAAGCGGGGAAGGACGGAATGCAAGTACATACTGTAAACAGATACTTCCCAAAACTAGCCTTTGCGGGACCGAACGCTACCCAATCAAAAACGTTAAATCGGGCTGCCACAGGCTGCCACTTCTCCGCTTGATTTCTCCCTCTAGACTTGGCTCCGTTTTGCTCGCTGAATCCATCATGGAGATGATGTGATGCGGTTTGGGGTGCTAGGCTGTGCGCGCATCACTTGCAATCACGGAATCTTTGTCCAACCGCTCAACGCTACTCGACACCGCTTAAGATGATAAAAAAAGGTCCGACACAATTGAACCGTTGGAGGAGTGATGATGAGAATCATTGGTCTCTCATCTCGTTAATATTGTATTGGTACCTTTCCACCACCGCGGTTCATTCACTTCCTTCTTTCCTTCCACCTTGTCTGCTCCTTCTCTTTGCCTGTTTTCTTCCGCAATTCCACTTGACGATGACCGCCCTTCTTCGATCTCTCATTCCCAGAGCTCACGTTTCTTTTCGGCCTCCGTTCAATTCACGTTCCTTTAGCAGCACATGTGAGGCGAAGATACACCTGTCTACAAATAAATACTCATTCTCTCTTCGAAGCTGTCAATTCACACAAAATTGATCTCAACTTCACACCCAAGCAACTGAAGTCGCTTCAGTCTATTGCACAACACTGGCAGCCGGAAGATGCTTGGTGCGATGCGCAAGCACTCAAGTTAACCCGACATGACGCGTTGTCTGCCTATCTTGTCACTCTGCAAAACCGCTGTCTGTCTGAGCCGATCCACACCCTTGTAAACCTTACGGAGGTGCGTAGTGTCATAGGTTCTCATAATTCATGATTTGAAATTTGCACGCCAGTATCGGAATCGTAGAGCAATGGACCCTCGACCAGCCAGTGGAGAAAACTCTGTCTATGTCTCAGCCATCGACTTGTCCTCGGCTCGCGATCTTGCCAGCATCTCCAGAGCAATCCGGCGCAGCATGGCTGTGGCGCGCTCTCAGGAGATAACACGAGAAACTTATATTATGCTCAACGGCACACGCCAGAATAAAATTGTTCCCCAACTTCACGGCCGCTTAAACGTTTCCCCCGGTCCAACTGCTGCCTGGGTCAACTCGCAGTCTTTTCTCTCGTAAAGCCGTTTCCAAGATATTCATGTCTCTGTCTAAAGTCCATTTTTTTTTTCAAGTCTGGGTCAAGGCGTTCTCGCCCGGTTGGGGCTTCCCGACTATACACAGTTGTATAATGAGGTATGCTTATTGGCAATGTTAAATTGAAACGGCGAATAATCTGTATCGAGGTTTCTGAGGAGCAAATGTTCACCATTTCCCCCGCGATGCCAGTCGATGGTTCCAGGACCAGAAACGACGGCCATGTGGTGGTATCACTGCGAGTGCCTGACGAAATAAGAGACTGGATGGCGGATATCATGGCCGACGACATGCGCAGGTTGGGCAGGGGATGTGAGATGCTCCTGCCTGATATCCAAGACAGGATCACATATGAAAAGGATCACATATGAAACGGCTTGATTTTTTTTTCGTATTTATCACCTAGAATGTATCGTCTGTATTAGATTTCCACAACGACCGAGAGTCGTGTTAATTCGCATTTATCAAGCGGTGGTTGGGATGTCCTTACATTATTGAAAATATTTTCGAGAACAGCAAATCGACGAGCGTTTTCGGTCATGGTTCGTTGAAGTAAATGGGTTTTCGGCCATCTCGGGGATGTTTGGACAGCCTCACCTCTTTGTATTCAGCTTTATTGGGCGAGGCTGGGTAAATTGTGGACCACAATCCTGCGCTTCCGCAAGATTCCAATAAAGTATGAACCTTTCATAGTCGATGTGAGATGATACATGCAAAATGAACCCACAAACTACAAGTAAACGAAACGATCAATTATTCTAGGGGGTACCGCCTGAAAAAAGCCTGACGCAGGTCAAGTAGGCGATGAGACTTGTAAATATCGCAGATTGAAAGAGAAATGAGTGCAGGAAAGAAGTAAGTAGAGACTAGAGTGATAAAATAGGGGTTACCTAAGGTTCCCACGCTTGCAGACTGATCAACACAGTCGCGATCACGTGCAAGTACGTTCTTTCACAGCCATGCAGCAAGATGCTATCCTTCAGGGCGCAAGTGCCTTTCAGACTGCTTTCGAGAAGGCGAATATACAGCTCGTACACAATGTGTCCGAGCTGAATGCCCATGCGGAAGATGGTTCTGACACCGACGATATTGAAATCAAGGATCCAGCGATTGTGGCACAGGATTTGGCGGCTCAGACAGTGCGCTATAAGACCATTCTTTCGGATATCACTGACGCCTTGCGAAGTCTTTTCTTCGTAAACTCAAGTTTCGATACCTGGAGCAAAACGCCAAATCGAAGTACATTACCGCAATCGTCAGCGATATCGACGACGCGGCAATCGTTACCGCTGAAGATAACAAAGCTCTGTCCATTGTGTGCGATGAGAAGAAAGAGAAGCTTCGCGTTGCAAAGGTTGGACTCGCTGAGGTGCGGACAAACATCCGGACGTTAGCGCCTCTCGTAGAGCAAGGTGCGCTCGGGATTCGGTTCAGTGTTTCCTCACACTAAGGCATCCAATGCAGACTATGTGAAGCTCAAAGAATCGGCTGCAAAAGCTGCCCTCCTCACCCAGAAGATAATCGACGCGCGTTTGGCTCTGACGCGACTTCGACACTCCCACCCGCAGCCGCGTCTCACGATTCCTGCCGCCGAACAGCGTCTCGAAGATCAAGTCACGGAGATGCAGGTCCTCACCGAGGACATCGAGCAGGCTTCGAAGCAGGTCCAAAGCGTGAAGGGTGCCGTCAAGAGTGGCACCCAGGAGGTCGAAACACTGAAGGCTGAGCGAGCGGAGGCGGAAAAGGCTGTTAAGGCAGCCAGGGTGCCCGAGGACGATGCGCGGCTCGTGCCACTCTATGACCAGTACGTGACCCGTCTTGTCTCTTTTCTTGCTAAATCCTATATCGACCTTTAGTCACATGGCCTCACTTGCGCTGCACCGCTCCCTCCTCAATATCCACGACTCCGAGTCGGTTTCTGAAAACGAAACAAGACTAACGTACAAAGTCGGGCAAAGAAAAATCTCGATAACCCTCATTTTTGAGCCGAACACGAAGCAGTTGGCCGCTGCGAGAGTTGCGGGGCTTGAAGACCTCGACGTGGATGTTGAAGAGATCATGGATTGTCACATCCACAACAAGGACGCTCGTGGACTCCTCGCTGCTGTCCTGGCCACGGCGCGAGCAGCACCGCCTTGAAGTTGGTTTCTATCTCAAGGATATTTGTGATTTATCATGTATTCATCAGTTTTCCCCCGGGTATGTTACTCCACGTATCCAGTCCCAATTCCCTGTAACTTTACTCTGTGTATGGCTACAATCGCCGAATCCCGTGGTCCCTAATAGATTACACCCTAGATTCACAGCGGAAAGGAAGATTATATTCAATCCAAGTTGTCCAGACTCTGGAGCTGCCCGAGTTTTTCTCGAATTGCCCGCACCCTCTCCTCGACTGCGTCGAGCGTGGTTTGCAGGGACCCGAGCTCAAGCTTCAAGCTTTCTGCACTGGGAGGCACACCGGAGACGACGGGCGACGACAGCACTGGTCCACCTGTCGGAGTGGCGACAGGTGTGACGGCCAGCTTGCCAGAAGCGAGCTCGTCCCAGAGCGCCGTCACGACGCCCGCGACCCACTGCTCCTTGTCCTCCACCTTGGCCAGTTCTTTCTCCTTTCTCCGCCCGTTGTCCACCGCCGAGCCCATGCGCATATATGTCCACAGGTTGCTGAAGACCAGCGCAACGATCAAGAAGTACAGGATCGTTGTCGACGTCGAGTTCTCCCAACCGTCGCGGATGAGCTCTAGCGCGCCCTTGGTGCTCTGCTTCGCAACCTGCGCTGCGCCGTCGAATGTGTCCCACGCCCATTGCAACCCGCGCGCATTCCGTTCCTGCTCGCGCTTCTTATCAGACAAAGGCTCGCCGGAACCGGGAGAGAGGGGCGCAGCGTCTGCGGCAGGTTCAAGCAGTACAATCTCGGCTAGGTCCACGCCCTCAGGCATGAACTCGGCCCGGTGCTCCTGAATGTACGTCCGCATCGCCTTGTCGAGATCCGCGTGGTATAGCTTTTGGCCCTCGATTGCAGATCGCTCGATGATGCCTGGTGGGTGTTTAGATATTTATTCGCCTCAGAAGAACGACAGCAACTGACCCTTGATGAAACTCCGCCCGGTCCACTCCACCTGCGTAGTAACAATGACCTTGGTGGACAAAGGAGTAGCCCACATGATGCACGTCCTCGTTTTCACAGAGAACACGCCGCCACTGGGAACGTCAGGGTTCCGCGTCGTCGTAAGGGTCGACACGTAGGTGTCGAAATCGATATGCACGGTCTCGTCCCTGATCTCACACTTTGTCTGTTTTGGCCCCAGACTCGCAGTAAGGGGCTTGATATAGGACATGTTGCGGGCGAGGAGCTTCGACCCTGGGGTCGTGGGAGCCCAATCAGATACCTGAATATCTGCAGTAGAAAGTAAGTGACTGCATGCTTCCAGACGATTTACTGCGACGCACCAAGCAGCTTCTGGTTGACGGCCAGGAAATCCTTCATGAAGCCGCTAGTAAACATCAGGTTGTATATCCGGTCCGGCGTCCCAGGCACGATAGTGTCCATCGCAACCTCGCTGAAGTGCGCACCCTCCTTTCCACAGGCACACGTCGTGGCCTTTCGTTGAGGCCCGGCCGCCCCGGCGGCGACAGCAACGCCGCCGATGATGGTGCCCTCGGCGATATTTGCGGTGTTGCCTTCCATGGAGCCGGAACCGATGGAGCCCGCGTCACCGGGGCGCGCGAGGCGCCAAATGTTGTGTATAACGTCAAAAGTCGTGTCGCGAGAGAGGAAGGACGCGAAGGTATAGTCCGCGCGGGCAGTCCCTACCCGGATAGCATTAGGAATAACAAAGGCAGTCATTCTCTTTTCGAGAGTCGTTATTTCGTAAATAGCTATTGATAACTGGAAATGCTGTCTTCAGGAACGCAATAGGCAGGGATGAAAGGGACACTAACGTCAGTAACCCAGCCAAAGATATTGGCATGGAAGCAAATGTGATTTTCTGACACGTAAATTCTTCCCTGGATGAGGATCTCCCTTTGGAGAGCGCATCCATAATCTATAGGAAGAACAATCGAGACCAAATTCCGAAGAAGGGATGATCATGGGCTTACCTTCAATGAGATAATCTCCTTCTGGAATGCCGGGGAATAACTCGTGGAAGTCAGCATTCCTTTTGTTGCTGGCGACAGCGAAACCAGTAACGGGAATGTCGTCCTCTCCCAGGTCTAAATCCTCCAAATCACTCCCGCTACCGTCGTCGGAATCACTGCCGCTCCCGTCATCGGAGCTCTCCTCCAATCCCGAATAATACTCGCCCTGCTCGTCGGGGAAGTACTCCTCGCCCTCACCGTGGCTCATCGCCGACCCCGTTGTCCGCCGCCTCTTGTGCTGCGTCTTATCACGCTGCGGCTTGCCATTCGCCCCTGTGTGATACCGCCGATGGTGCACCGGCAGCGCCTCCGGGCTCGCCGTGAGCTTGCGATTCGGGTTCTGGATCGGCGACGTAACGAGCGACGGGCTGCTCTTGTTTTCGTTTTGGTTCATGACCTGTGGGCTGAGGGTCGACTGGTGCGGGGCAGTCATGCCGGGGTTCGCCATCGCCAAGCCAGACGCGGCGATCGCACCTGCCAAGCCCATGGGCTTTTTTGGCGCGCTACGCCGCCATGGTCGAGAAGTTGGTTTTTTCTTCTGGCCTTGCGAGGTGATCGAGAGGACGTCTGTGTCCCGCCTGCTAGGAGAGCCGCCAGACCACGACGACCCGGGGCTTGTCTGCGGGAATTCGGTAGGTCGCAGTGCGGTGGGCGACTCAGACAAAGAGTTGGGCATTGGCGGTGGCTCCTCTGTTGGAAGGGACAGGGCAGCGGGGGGAGCGGGGGAAGTAGCGGCCCGCTTGGTAACGGGCACAGCAGGGACCGGCGGCACTGGCGTCTGCTCTTTCACCGCTTGCTGCTTCAGGGACTTGTTGGATGTCTGCGTCCGGAGAGCAGGCAGATTAACCGTGGTGGTCTGAGGGGACGACTTTGGCGTGCGCTGTGAGCTCTTTGGCGTCGGTGGGCGAGGGACGACTGGAGTATCAGGGATCGCTTTAACAGGAATTGGTGGGCGGTCAGCTTTGGGGGTAGTACCCTCGTCGGAGCTCCTTGGACTGGGGCCGCTGGTCGGCGGTAAACCGTCAATCTTTTGCGCAGTGATCGTAGGTCTCCATGTCGGTAGATCCGGTACATCCTCGTTTTTGACTACGGGCGACGGCGGAATGATAGTCACACTCGGGTTGGCCGAGCTATACAGGGTGTTGGATCGGCCAGTGTTGGCGGAAGCCACGGTGTTTGAATTCCCACTGCTGAAGGCAGACGTATTCCTGGAAGACATGGAGTTGTCGACTGACGAGGGGGTCCGGCTGCGAGAGACAGGGGAAGGAGGCGACGGCGAACTCAAGGACCGATCGCGGGTCTGTGTCGACGGCGATTTATTGACGAGCTTCGACAGAAAGTTCGGAGCCATAATCAACTTGGCTACAGGACCGTCAGAAGGATGGACAAGGTTTGAAGCGGGTTCCGACCTTCGTACGGGAATTATGCGCCTTGCTTTGATGTCTGTAGAAACATTGGATTAGCACCTCTAGTCGTGTGCACACGATCACAACAACAAATTCGAGAAGAGATGAAACTCTGAATGAAGAGCAGCCAGTGTTCGCCGCAGGTCGGGCTGCGCTGCCGCTGGGTCTAGCGAGGCATCGCAGTAAGGGCCTCCACCGGCGCGGGAGTGCTCCCACACCGACGACAACATTTCCCGCTCAAGGCGCACCGTGCTCATCACCTCCATAATCCGGATGAACAGCACGAGGGTCATGTACGTGTTCAAAGTTGGCGAAGCAATAGAAAAATAGATAGCATGAAGATCACGTACATGTGGGAGCTTTAACATTGAATGGCGTCAAACAGGGCTCCTGAGCGATCTGAGGACAGGAGGTGAACTCACCTCGAATAGCAACGTCCAAGACCTCCCAAATTGAAGCGCGAGATTCTCTCCGCCTTGATGTCAATATCGTTACCGAATCTGGCCAGATGGTAAATGCGTAGGCACGCAGTTTAAAATACAAGACAACCAACGAGAGCGAATTAAAGACACCCGCGATAGAGTTCTCCAAAAAAAATTAGAGTGCTGAAACGAAGTAGAAACTTCGTGAGCTGCAGCTGCCGATGTGTGGTCAGTGATCGGCTCAATGCCGATACAGTGAGACGCACTCAGTTTCTCGTGTCCGTCGTCCTTGTCGTCGTTAGCAGAGGTGTGAAGAAACGCTGGCGCTGGGCGCTGAACCCTATTCCAAAAGGCGCAGCTGGTCGCTTTGTGTCAGAAACGATTTGTTCCGGAAGCAAAAACGTGCCGCTTATCCTTGATCTGGTCCTTTTCTCCGATTCTCCGATTCCGACATAAGAGTTACAACAATATTCGACAAGCGTTCCTTCTCTGTACTCCTTACCACTCTCTGTTCGTTCTACTCAACGACATTCTGCCCGACACAATGAAATCGATCCAGACTTGTAACACCCTACCGGCTATCCCTGGCTATCGCCGACCGGTCCGACACATGTCTTGGCGTTTTATGGGCGCTTTTCACCATAAATAATTCACAATGCCACCGCCGCCGGCAACATGAAGAATATCGTAAAATATTCCCTGAACAGGGTGAGCGCAGGACACATGCAGAGTTGCAGCTTATACAGCACATTCTACGGCATTTTAGTGGCATTTTTTTTTTTTGCTCACACTGACCTCGAAACTGAGTTATCCAGCTCACTACTGCCCCACCGGCATCAGAAACTAGATGGGCGATAGGTTGAAAAGTTTCAATTTTCTCTCGCTGGAGGCTGAAGATGAC
The DNA here is from genome assembly GCA_029281795.1 of Mycena crocata. Classification (NCBI taxonomy): domain Eukaryota; kingdom Fungi; phylum Basidiomycota; class Agaricomycetes; order Agaricales; family Mycenaceae; genus Mycena; species Mycena crocata. The sequence continues at coordinate 132,971 of JARJCP010000181.1, forward strand.
GATCGCTTCGGTTCCGTGACATGTGAGTCCACGGTTATAAAGCCCCGTCAATCAAACAGCCCATTCATCGTTCATCGACGGGGGCGTCCAGGAGGGTGTTAGTTCTCACCCATCGAGGAAAGCTTTTCCTTCTGAGCTCAAGACCATATATCTTCCCCGTCCCGAACACACTCGTCCCCCAAGGGAAAAAAACCGATGCGTTGGTACACAATAAATGAGGACGTTGGAACGCCAATTGCACGCCGTTCGTACCACCCCATCCGTCCACCACAATTTCGGCTGTTCTGCACAACAATGGCGGCCAACGTCTCCTCGAAATTCGAGCACCGACAACCAGAGGGTTGTAATTTCTCGTACGGGCTGGATGGAGCTCGAGTACTATGAGAATACGCGACGAGGCTGATGTGCGACCGGAAGCGCAGACGAGATCGCTGAACGAGGAAATTTTAATTGTGCAGGTAAATATTGCGCTTATCGCGCGGGAATAATTATCCACGCACAGCGAGGGCAGGAGCTACACCCATGCCGTTGGCGAGGATTTTGACCCTCAGCTCACCAGAAGACCCAATGGCTATAGCAAGTTTTCCTGCCGCTCTTTCTTGAAGTCGAGGATCCGGAATTACAGATAGTATTGGGGACAGTGGGACTGAAATATTGACATACCTGCGTCGATTCGAGGTCGTGATGCAATGTCTAATATGCGTATGAGGGGAGGGCATTCTCGAAAAAATGCATCATCTGAGTCTTCGAATTCCATTTTGAGAAAGCTGTCTGAAAGTTGAAGCGGAGGAGAAAGAATATTTGCAACAGACATCGTTCAAAAATAAGAAATAAGAACGATTGCTGACAAGACACAGATCGAACCGTGGGAACCTATGACCCAGAAGTGATCATGATGCTTCGACTGCGAGCACAAGAGGAGGAAATAGATGGCGTACAGGTTTACATGTAAATCTGGTTCAAGTAAATGCTCATGCCAATTGAAGCACGCCTCCCGCCTCCTACAGAACTTCAGCAGAGAGAACGTATTCCCCTCTTCACCGAGAATAGATCTTCCCAGAGGTGACGACTTTCTTTGCGGTCTTTATACAGTGGGCAATTTTACGAGGGCCAAGTCCTAGACATTAGCTTGAGACCCGGCTCGAGCGTTATCGCGCGGCGGCGATGTTTTTAGGGGAAAGCAGCGGGAACATTGGTCAGATCTCAGTACGATCAAGAGGCAGCCAAGAGTATAAAATTGCACTGTAACTTGACTTGGATGTCCGAGTGGAAAGGAAAGCAAGTGAACGAGTTGTAATTTAAAGAAAGCAGCAAGTTAACGATCGAGGACCACCGGCCCGACTTCCGATGGTTGAACTCTTACCATCATCATCTAGCCTGAGCGGCCTCTGCTCCATCATTCGCGCGACCGCCATATTTCAAAGCATAAGTCCTAGTCCTTCAGCCCTTCACTCTACTAGTATTTATCAAAACATTCCGGCGATTCACCTGGAATACAGAGCCCGCTGATATCTTCAGCACCGGTGAATAACTTCCCGATCATGACTGAGACCTGCCCAACGCTTCCGCTCTACGGCTGTCAAGCGATCGCGCTCAAACGAACATGGTCTCAAAATTCCGCTGAGAAATCATCCCCCCGCGAAAGGTATAAAGTCAGGTCGACCCTCCAGCAGAACCTACCGCTTTTCCCCCACCTTACACACACACATACACCTGCCTCCTCCTACTTGAATTTTACCTCATATCATCATGCTCTTCTCATCGTCTTTCGTCTCTGCCGCTCTCATGATGTTCACCAGCGTCACCGCGCTTCCTCAGTATGTCTCATTGCTTTCAACGTCGTTGGAACCGTGCTAATTTTAAATTATCTTTCGCAGACCCGAAGACGGTGCGCTCATGGGCCGGGCGTCGTCAAATCCTTGCACCGAAGGCTCCTACCGCTACAACAGCACGACTTGCGCGTTCTGCCCCGCCGGGAACTCCTGCGACGGCAAGTCTGGCCGCGCGCAGCCTTGCGACAGTGGTCATTACCAGCCTAGTATGTTTTATTATTATTCAGTTTCACCTCATTACTTATGCGTGTCTGGCAGACATGAACTCGACCGCCTGCCTCGGGACGCTCCCTGGCCAATTCCAGGATGCCAAGGGTGCGACGACCTTCAAGCTGTGCCCCCCGGGAAGCTACCAGCCATGTATGTACTTCTCTCCCCCCCTTTGCCGCCGTATAAACTAATATGTTCGTCGCAGACCCCACCCAGGCCTTCTGCTACGGCGCCCCCAGGGGCCGTTTCCAAAGCTTGTACGTGAATTGTTCGCTCATCTTTCTTTCATGCTCATTTCTCTCAGACCCGGACAAGCGACGGTCTGCGGGACCTGCTGTGGCTGGGCAGCCCCGCTCCAGAACGGCAACGTCAACCCTGTCAACTGCACCAGCCCGACGCCCAACGCCTGGCCCTCCTCCGGCGACGGATGCATCTCCAAGGCGACCTCCTGCGTCCGTGCAGCCACCTGTGCGCAGCTCGCTGACGGGACCTGTCGTGAGTTTTATTCTCTACCTTGATGTTCGATCTGGGCTGATGTAAATTTTCAGCTGCTGAGACGATCCGGGGATAATTAGATTGTCGTCGTGGACTACTTTTATCTCGTCTCATGCATTTTGCGGGGTTCAATTCTTTCTCAATTTTATTTGTGGTACTGGATTCTTTTGCGCAGTGATAAATTCCAATCACAGCGAGTCTTTGCCTTTGAGTTAAATAAGAGTTCTGCAACCATCTGCTATATTTCCTCAAGATTTCGTCTGCACTTGAGCAAAACGCTCCATTTACACTCAAATTTCGCACCAGGTTTCTGTCCGCACAGTCCGCGAATGGTCCTTATTGAGTTTTTGAACCACATCCTCGGGGATCTCGGGCGAGATACATCTCGGATCCCTTTTTTTCTACATATCATGTGCGTACTTTGGGGCGGCATGTTGTGGGTTTTCTTCTCGACTATCCACGGGTACGTGTAACACATATACCCGCCGCAATACGCAACAAATCTATCAGAATGAAGCACGCAGATGTTCGATTTCTACGAGTACAATGCGAGTCCGGCCGATACACAGAGAGATAAAATTGAGACGATATAAGACGACACCGTTGGCGATACATTTGAAGCAGTTCTATAGTACAGAGGAGGGACGGAACAAGATCCAAGTATGAGATAAAAAGAGAAATACGATATGGAATCTATATGATGAAGCACTCGGGCGGATATATGAAGCATCGGGCGAAGCATGATATGATACAGTGTGCGAGATCCAGCAGGAGAATGGGAAAGAGATCTATGAGGGAAGAGACGGGAATCCGCGCGCTAAGATGGAGAAAGAAAACCAGGCGAGCAGACGGAACCAAGCAAGAATTCGGAATCCGTCCCGATATAATATGATTGTAGACCCATCCATGCGTCCCGCGCACGTCCTCCGCATCGAGCGTCGCCTTCGCCGTCGTATTTTGTGTGTTCGCATTGCAGTGTGTGGCCGTGTGTGGCCGAGTCTGGTATTGTCGCCGTCGTCGCCGCTGGTTCGCATGCTCACTGCAGCAGCCCCGCTCGCTTGAATCAGAGGAGCACGTTAATCCTCTGGTCCAGGCGAGCACGGAGCGGCGGGAGCGTCCCCCCGTCCCTCTGCGCTGGCCGTCGGCTTCCACAGCGCCCGACTCAAATCCGATTGAAACACGTCTGCGGCAATCGAGTTGAATCGGGCGCCGTGGAAGTCGACGGCCGGCAGGGCTGCTGCGGTGAGCAAGCGAGTTGACGAGTTGGCGACTATGGTGAACAGCGAACGACTTGGCGACTTGACTTGGAGGACACGACGCGAGATTTGCGAATTGACAACTTGTGCTTGCTCGAGTTGGAGAGAAGAGAAAGGCAGTGGATGCATTTGGATGATGATGGATAACTTCTTCACGCTCGCCGGTTGCGTCTACGCTCTTGCTGATTGCCTACCACCGTTGCGCGAGCAGCGCGCGGCTCGCAATGGGAGTACGTTTGTGTCGAGGACCGCGCCGGATTTGGTTTATATCCACAACCCCAGGAGCAGGGCCGTTGGCGGAAAGGGTGATGCGAGGAGAGCGAAGGTTTTCAGGGTCGTCCAAGAAATCCGACGTGAGCTGATATAGAGGAACAGCTGGAACCCCTGGTGGCCGGTGTACGCGGTATGAACTGAAAACGTGCTTGACTGCGGGATTGGCAGCTTCGCAAGGCTCGGGGCCAATAGAGAGCTGGGCAGCAGCGATGGCGCTCGAGGTGAGGGCAGGTAACGCGGCAACGGCGCCAGTGATTATGTGTTGCAGTGGTGCGGCGGGCGTGTCATTGTTGATAAAAAGGTTCATTGCGAGGTCGAAGACCAGGGAGCCGGAAAGTACGAGGAGACGAACGTTTGCTGCGAGTAGAGAGGCGCGGGAGATACGGGTGGTGATGGTGCTGGTGGATGGTTTGCACAGGCGGGCCACAGCGAGCTCTGCGGCAGGGAGGGCGCAAACAGCGAGGTGGAAGAGTTGTTCGCCCCTGAATGCGAGAAGATGAACAGTCGCGAGAGCGCTGGAGACTGGATTGTGCGCGTCCTCGAACATGGACTCAGCAGGTAGTGCGGGCTGGAAGACCGTCAGTAGAAGGATAAGGGAAGCGCGTGGTGAGCCTACCTTGTGGCGCAGAATCCGGTGAGGGATGTATTCATCCATGAGGCTCCTCCTTTGCGAGCGGGAGGGTGGGAACAGGACCGCGATCCAGGCGAGGAAGGATACGCTGAGCTGAATCAGGAGTACGATGCAAAGCACGACGGCACCATCGGCAACGAAGAACACGTCGTGGGTGGGGAGGATGGTGATCGATGTGTCGACTAGAACGCGTTCGAGGACGAAGGTCGCGTCGTTGTCATAGAACGCGGTTGCTTTGACGCGCGGGACGACTAACTCGGACCAGCAGAGCTGGGTGCCGATCCACTCGTCGCTAGAGTCCAGCGTGCTGCAAGGGTAGATGGATGCCTGCTCTAGTATGTCGAGCCGCTCCTCGATGGTTCCGGGCCATCCGTCGTAGATTCCGAGGGATGGGGGAGGGGGAGGACGGAGGACGACGTCGGTAGGGGAGGATACCGACGCGACCAGCGCGACGAGGATGGTGGGGAGGAAGAAGGCAACTGAGACCATAGTAGAGGAGAGGGTGGGAGGAGGTGGAGTGCTTTGAAGTGGAAGAAGTTGGGAGCTTTCCGAAAAGACTGTTGCGGTTGAGAGCAAAAGTCAAGTGAGGCTGGAAATAAGCGGTGCAGGCCTTATATACTCCCAGATCTGCTTGGTCAGCAGCGCGAACTCGCCGAGCGGAAAGCGTTTTCAGGACTTGAAAGGCGACTTTTTCAAGAAACGCAGAGAATGCGAGGAGGATGGAGGAGGAAAAGAAAGAGCGCCGTCGGGTGATCCATCGTACGTTATTGCCATCATTGATCGCGTCGTTCTGCCTCCGTCTTCCCACCTCTTCCCACCACATCGACAACAAAGAGGGCCAGTCATGGTTTTCTACTGGCTTCCACAAGTGTCGGTAGACTTCATCACTCCAATCAGCCTTTTGCCGGAAGCAACGACAAGTCTGGCTCTCGGAGCTCTGCCAACCACTCGACTGGAAGTACTCCGAGTCTCTGGGACGGCCTAATAGGCAGAACTTTAACTTATTCCAAGGTAGAAAATGCAGCAACTTATAAGTTGATTTTCACGATGCTATGACATGTATCAGTCGAAAGTATGTTGATTGAAATAGGCTGGTAGCTAACAAAAAGTAATACTGAACATGACCAGAAGATCCAGAACAAACCTGCACGCCAGCAAGATGCATACTATTTCACGCCTGTACATGTTTCGTTTCCTTTCACACTTCCATTTCATTGCGTCGTTGGTATTTATTGCGACACACTTGAAAGCTCAAGCTGCTCATACACCGCATACCGGACAACAGACCGTTGACCATTGGCAAGACAAAAAGAATGCCATGTGAGTACCGTTTTTATTCTTCAAGTTTCAGCTGCATTTAATTCGAGCGGCCGACAGCGAGATTCCACAACTCAGCTTGGCAGAAAATTCGAAGAAAAGCCAGCACAGTTCCGCCAGCATTACTGGGTGGAATGATACTCAGGATTCGATTGGGGGAGCCTGGCTATCGAATGGAGAGAGCGGTCAACGATCGAAGTACTACTGCAAATCAAACCTCTGTTATGTGGATGATTTATCATTTCCAGTAACACACACCCACTTGTGTTGGGGTGAGTGTCTAGTACTTGTTTTGTCGCAGGCCTGCATTGCGAAGTGCCAGGCCATTTTTGAATCGAATATCGACATGGTTTAGCTTCTCCGGACCGTCTTCCTTCTTAGTGGTGGAGAAATTGGTAATCTGCGTGCTAGCCATTTTATTTTCACGTGGGTCATTTGTTGTCCTCAGGGTCCTACCAGACTGAGACCTTATGGAATAGCAGCTCTCAGGCGTTGAATCCTGAGCTCATAAACCGGGCACAAGGTTTGAAAGTGTTGAGAACGACGTGTTGGTCGTTTTTGCAGTGACGCTGACTCAAAAGTCCTTGCGACCGCTCGCTTCATTCCGTTCAACACATTGGAAGTCGGATTTTGGAGTATTGAGTGGACCAGGCAAGCAGCGGCCTCAAGTGAGCAACATTCTGAACTACCTCTCGTCGACAGTATCTGCGGCCATAGCGTTTTAAATAACTATTCTCCTTGAGGGACTCATCTCGGTACCTAAGAGATATTTTTTTCCCCAATGCTAGTTCATGGAAATCTGTTTTAGCGGCGGAGACTTCCACTGCTTTTACGGTATTTATGTGGAGTAAAAACCTCCATATTTGACGTGAGAGTTACCGTTCGCACATGCCACACATGATCCAGTAGTACGAATTCTAACTGTTCTGCCCTCATGATTACGGTTATTGACGCTAATTCGAGCGTTGTGGTACTGTTTCAGTTGCCTCAAAAAGTGTTGGCACACAAAGGTCAGACAAAATAATCGGAGAATCAGGATTTTACATGGGCAAGACAAAAAACGAACCGTGGGAATCCCCAAAGTAAACTGATCGAAGTAAAAATTGAACGCATCACTTCATTGCAGATCTTCTATACCAATGCACTTCCACTCGACTGCCGAGCATGTTCGACGGTTATGTCCTATGGCGTTGCAGAGAGAGCATCGTGCACGGACGCGATGGCACTTGTATTGCGAAAGCACTGGGATACCGGTGACTGTCGGACATGTATTCTTCCTGTGACCTCGTTTATGGCACACAGAGCAACAGTCTGATTATGGTGTCAGCTTGTGGGTCCAATTTTACGCATACTCTCACATTCAATCATCTTTACTTGAGTGTCTTCGTCAATGTGTGACGCGTGGTGCCTGTTGATGTCCCATCCTGTCGCCCTCCTCGGACAGCCGTCTCTCTTGTGGCCAGGGACTTTGCAAATACTACAGCGGTCTAATAATTTGTATGTCAGTGCAGATCCTCTTCAAAATGCCGTTCCAGTGTACTGGTCCTCATCGTCAAAATTGTCTCGGTGTTGTTCGACGGCACGCCACTCGCATGGCCGTCCCACACCTGCTCTTAGTCAGAACTAATCTCCAATCTCTCAAATAAAACAGCCTCATCGCACGTACTTTCCAAGGTAAAGGGGTCTTTTCGGTGGCTACATCGGTTGAGGTGGAGTTAAAAAGGAAACGTTCTTCGCGATCTGCAGGGCATTGGCAGGGTCTTGTGTTCACAGCTTCATTTGTTGTCACAGGATTTATAGCCGGTGGCGAGCATAGAAGCTGGCTGATTTTCATTTTAGCTACTAGGAGGCAATAGGAGAGTTCAGTTTGCTTATGTGATGATTGTTCCTGATTCGATGGACCTGGGCGTCAATTACAAGGGTTTTTTGTCTTCTAATGATAATCGGTTTAAAATCTGATTATGTTGCTGCTTTTGAATGATCCTCATTTACCACATCTTGAGTAGGTGAATAATTTGGCGAGCTCACGAACCGACCCTCACTCCATTTGGAGCCCACTGGAGCTACCCGAGATCAGATAAAACGGATATACGGTAGAATGTCTGGTTACCGACCGGAGCCAGAATTTGCAAAATGATTCAATGATCCGTGCCCCACCCGAGAATCTCTCTCTCCCTCTTGCTCGCCTATACAAGTCACGGTAGGGAAGCCTAGCAATAAGCGGCCGGCGAGATTCCTTCACCAACGAGAAGGTTCAACTCGGGATGCACAGCGCTCTTGTGATTGGAGGAGCTGGCTTTTTAGGCAGCCATGTCGTGCAACAGCTAGCCGCCGACTCTGACTATCGTGTCGCTGTGTTTGACCTCCACGAACCAAATAGCGAAAGCCGCGTTGAAGGGGTCGTATATATGACGGGGAGTATCGTCGATGCCACCAGCATTACGAATGCAGTCAGAGAGGTTCGTTTATCAGGCCCTTACTCGTGCACGCTCACATATACAACTAGATTGAACCACTGGTCGTGCTCCACACTGCGTCTCCGGTCCACGGGCTGTCTGAAGAAATATACTACGACGTTAATGAGAAGGGAACACGGAACGTGATATCTGCCTGCCGCGAAGCAGGCGTCAAAAAACTGATATATACCTCCTCAACTGGTGTTGTTTGGACGGGTGCAGACTTCAATGGAATCAGCGAAACCCAGATAGGATTCCCAAGTCAAGGATACGATGCCTACCATCACACCAAAGGCCTCGGAGAACGGCTTATTCTTGCGGCCCAGGGTCGGGATGAAATGCAAACCGTCATTCTTCGTCCTTGCGGAATGACAGGGTATGTGCTCTTTATTTTAAATTGAATATTGACCGACGAATGGAGACATTCCAGTGAACGTGACAAGCAGCTTATGTGGCGTTTGGCCGAGGTTTATAGCAAAAAGCAACATAACATCCAAATCGGCAACAACGACAACCTTGTAGACTATGCATACGCAGGAAATGTCGCTCACGCACATGTCCTAGCCTGCAATAAACTCATCTCTGACCCAGAAAGTGTCTCCGGAGAGACCTTCTTTATAACCAACGGAGAACCACTTCCGCAGTGGGATTTCTCGCGTATGGTTTGGAAGGAGCTTGGGGACGACGGGAAAAGTCGCATTTTCCGAATCCCCCGTCTCATTGGCCTCCTCATGGCTACGATAGCGGAAGCTTTCTGTCGAGTCACCGGTACATCGACGCAATTTACCAAGTTCAGCGTACGATTTGTGACAGGAACCCAGTGGTACAATATCAATAAGGTATGTCGGCAGCCTCTTCCAATGATCTCCGCTTAGCTGTTGGTGCTAGGCAAGGGGCATCTTGGGATACAGTCCGCCTGTGGCGTTGGAAGAAGGAATTCGACGGACGGTCAAAGTAGGTCTATGCGGACGTCTGAATACGGCTCTGACCAGCTTACAGTGGTGGAAGGAAACCGGTTCGGCTCAACACGAGCTTCAAATACGCGAGGGGAGATAATAATCTTCATAAAATCAATTTGCAGTAAAGGACGCTCGCGAATTCGATGTCACTGAAGTATTCACCTTTCTGGAGTTGCAGCCACTGGCGAAGCGGCGTAATATTTGCAATGACCAACAATTGTCGTAACAACTAGTCACAAAGGTTCTCGCAATAGGATAAAACGAACCGTGGGAGTATCGCCACAAAATCTTCAACAGGTGTCCATCGCGTCATTTGTCAAGGAACAGGTAGGTGAAATACCTTGTTGATTATGTGAACTGTAGTTCAACGCAGATTGCAAGACCAGCCACCCAGCCAAACGACAAACGCATGCCCGGAGTTGAACCGGGTTGCGCTTCAGCGCATATGTCCAACACACATCCGTAGGAATACGTCGATGAGTGCGCAGACGAGACCCGAATAATGCCATTTATCCCCCAGAACCCAAGTGCCGCCAGAACCATTAGGACAGCCTGCAACGAACAAATCTGGCGTCAGCAATCTAAGAGATAGAAGGAGAAACTGCTCACCGACCAGCGAGCGAGATCAGCCACCATTCGTATCACCGTGTCTAGAAAGAAGTGAGTTCTGGAATGCAAGCGTCAATTAGAGTAACAGCATAGGAGGAGGACACACCGAAATGCAAACAATGCCCGCCACCATCGTATCACCTAAGCATTATCGTCCAAATTCCGACCGCATCCCGGGGGACCGTCATCTGTAGCCTAACTGTGGTTGTCAGGTTGCCTTTGAAAATGGGAGCGTTCCTACGAGCTCGTCAGGGACGTTCAACCGAAAGAAAGAAGAAACGCACCGCCAGCAGAACGTCCCAACCCCATGCGTCACGTCAGCATAGCACACAAACTCAAAGCATCTCCCCGCCACAGCAGCAAAAGCTTTTATCCGCCAAGTCCGCCTCGGGCTCCTTCCTCTTCCTCATCTTTTCCGCAATGTTAGTAAGGGTCCTGAAGACCGCGCGTTTGGGCTTGGGCGCCGCGTTCTGAGGACCTGCGGGGATGAGGTGATAAGTAGCAGGGAAGAGCAAAGGCATCGGTGGGGGGGGGACAAAAACGTAGCCTTCAGGAACCCTTCCCACCATCGCCCTCTTCGTCGGTACACGCGCCTTGCGCTTGACCGCAGTGGGCCTCGACCTCGGAACCGGCGGCAGCGGGCACGTCGGCGGTGGGCCAGGGTGAGGCAGAGAAGAAATATAACGAGGAGAGTAGGAAGGCATTCCAGATAAACGAATGAGAGGGGAAAAGTGAGGACTTGAAGAGCGAGGGTCGCTCTGACTTTATACCTTTGGCGAAGGAATTATTTCTAAGCGGAATCTTGAGACCATGTTCGTTTTAGCGCGATCTCTTGACATCCGCAGAGCGGAAGCGTTGGGCAGGTCTCAGTTGCATAATTCGCCGGACGCCTTTTGGGCTACGCCATAACAAGTATCCAGTAGTAGTACTTAGTGGAAGGCGCCGGCATATGGAGCTGGACATTCAGATGGGGTGACAATTTTAATACAAAGTATCGATTCCGTCGTGTTGTCGAAAGAAACCGAGGAACATTGCAGCGACAGAAGTTGCAGATGACGGTCAGAGTTCAACCATCGGAGGCCGGACCGGTCATTCCCGATCGTGAAACTTGTCTCCCACCACTTCCCCACCACGACGATAGTCCCAACTGTGACTGCAGTTCAGGCTAAAGCTGTGGTCGGTCTCCCGAGGCTCAAAGTGCTGGAATGCGTACTTTTACTTTCATCGCTCACCACCCGCTTGCGTTCTTTGGGCACCGGTGAATTAATTATCCAACTGAGACCTGCCCAACGCTTCCGCTCTGCGGCTGTCAAGAGATCGCGCTCAAACGAGCATGGTCTCAAAATTCCGCTTAGAAATCATCCCCTCGCCAAAGGTATAAAGCCAGGGCGGCCCTCCAGCAGAACCTACCGCTTTCCCCCACCTCACACACATACACCTGCCTCCTACTTGAATTTTACCTCATATCATCATGCTCTTCTCATCATCTTTCGTCTCTGCCGCGCTCATGATGTTCTCCAGCGTCACCGCGCTTCCTCAGTATGTTTCATTGGTGTAGCATCGTTGGAACCGTGCTAATTTATCTCTCGCAGACCCGAAGACGGTGCGCTCGTGGGCCGGGCGTCGTCGAATCCTTGCGCCGCAGGCTCCTACCGCTACAACAGTACAACTTGCGCGTTCTGCCCCGCCGGCAACTCTTGCGACGGCAAGTCTGGCCGCGCGCAGCCTTGCGACAGTGGTCATTACCAGCCTAGTATGTTTTATTATTATTCAGTTTCACCTCATTACTTATGCGTGTCGGGCAGACATGAACTCGACCGCCTGCCTCGGGACGCTTCCTGGCCAATTCCAGGATGGCAAGGGCGCGACGACCTTCAAGCTGTGCCCCCCAGGAAGCTACCAGCCATGTATGCACTTCTCTCTCCCCCTTTGTCGCCCCATTAACTAATATGTTCGTCGCAGACCCCACCCAGGCCTTCTGCTACGGCGCCCCCAGGGGCCGTTTCCAAAGCTTGTACGTGAATTGTTCGCTCATCTTTCTTTCATGCTCATTCCTCCAGACCCGGACAAGCGACGGTTTGCGGGACCTGTTGTGGCTGGGCAGCCCCGCTCCAGAACGGCAACGTCAACCCTGTGAACTGCACCAGCCCGACGCCCAACGCCTGGCCCTCTTCCGGTGACGGGTGCATCTCCAAGACCACCTCCTGCGTCCGTGCGGTCACCTGTGCGCAGCTCGCTGACGGGACCTGTCGTGAGTTTCATTCTCTACCTTGATATTCGATCTGGACTGATGCACACCCTTCAGCTGCTGAGACGATCCGGGGATAATTAGATTGTCGTGGACTAAGTCTATTTCGTCTCATGTATTCTGCGGGGCTCGGTTCTTTCTCAATTTTATTTGTGGTCTTGGTTTCTTTTACGCAGTGATAAATTCCAATCACAGCGAGGAGTCAAATGAGACTTCTGCAACCCCATTCTGAACTTCCTCAACATTCCGTCGGCACTTGCAATTTCAAACTATACATTGTATCGTCCTCAACATTTGTGCCCGCACAATGGGCAAAGGGTGCATGTTGAGTTTTTGAACCACATCCTCGGGGATCTCGGGCGAGATGCACCTCTGCATTTCTCCTGGCACACTCTGGTCCATGTGTCTACTTGCATTTTTGTATCACTCACATCTCCCACGATACTGGATTTGTCTCAATCGCCCGAAGAATCCAGCAGACGCATGTTAAGTATGCTGCGAGTCAAGAGAAAGAGAGAGGGTTTTGACGCAAACCTTCGGCCTCAATTGGGCCTCTCAAAGTTGAACTGAGGCTGAGGCTGAGGCCTGAGGCCTGAGGCTCGGAGTCAAACGATCTGAAGATGATCGCATTGTCATGGTCTTATTTTATGGTGTCATAGGTATTTCGTTCAGTGCCTTCTCCACTTACTTTGCTCGGGGTCTGATTTCTTTCGCGGAACAAGACTTTGCTGGAGAGTCAACTCAGTGAATCGCTTGGTGAATCGACGCAAACACTTTCTCCACCTGGTGAGGTAATGGTGAGGATTAAAGCTTTATCCGGAGAATACATGGATGTTGAACCGTGAGA